>JASDQU010170523.1:5533-16765 GCA_032191745.1 Picea mariana | reverse complement strand
AAAAGGGGGGACACACTTTAACTAATTAAAAGGGGGGACGCACTTTAATTAATAAAGGTGACATGCATACGTGGGAAACGTGAGTGGGGGTACATATGAATAGGAGTAGAGTTAGGATAAAACAAACATACATGACTGAGGTATTAGAGTGGAAAGGGAAATAGGGAAAGTAATAGTATAGGATTAGAGAGAGCGGTCATGGGTAAAGGAGATGTGCCTATCCAAAAATGGGAACGCATGCACCATATTTAGTAGGGATTAAATGCATATTAATGAATAATATAACTTTAAATGGACTTTTAATGCACAAAAGTGGTATTTATGGCGGTTGAAGGGAAATTATCGATGACTCAGCCTTAATTAGCTCAATCATGCCCAAGTTGCCTTGCCACCTCATCCATATGCCCTCCATTTAATTAATTAACTCATTTAACACTTTTAACTTTGGAAAGTGCGCCCACTCATCAAATGGTGCCAAGTAGATGCCACATGTCACACTAAATCACCACCACATGTCGGAGTTTGACCCTGCCACTAGTCACCTTTGGATATGACCATTCCTGCTATAAATAGAAACTACTAAAAATAGGGTCCAAGAGGACTAGCAGAACACCACCATGTGTCATGCATAAAAATAGAATCTCACTACATGTCAATGATATCATACTCATCGGATTGGATTTTCCATGAGGATTCCAAATATGCGATCAGAATTGACATGCGAGCCCTAGTGCTCCACCTGCTAAAAATAGAAATGTCATGCATGTCACTCGAAAAAGATCCAAAAAACTCAAAATGCCTCAAGGATCAACACTGCACACTCAGAATCTTAATCTAAGCCCTGGAGCTCAACCTGCTAAAAATAGAAAGTACTTGCACGTCACCTAGAAAAATGTATGTTATCATCCCCAAAATCATGCAAGTAACAACCCTGAATGCTCAAAACTGTCAACTAAGTTTCCAATCATTGTCTCCTAAAAAGTAGGGTCACCTGCTATATATAGACATCTCTCTCAAATGCATGGGAAACCAAGCTAGCTCTAACTTTGAAACAAAAACAACCATATATCGATCATGTACCTGTCTCTGATGGGAACCAATCTCTGACTCACACAAGTGCACTCTGGGAAATCTCTGAATGTCAACCAAAATAGTGCATGTTGGCTCTTAACCCACAAGATTTTCAGGGGTGAAAATCTAGGGGTTAATAGGTGCTAAATTCATCTTACTTAGTTTTTGTTCTAAACTTAGATTAGGCGCACTGGATGAAGGCAATCTATTCTAGGAAGGATGTGTATGCATGCCGCAGTGTTCTCCAAATAGGGTGCAAAATTCCTGGCAATCTAATCCATGCAGGCTAGGTGCATTGGTCAAGGTAGAATTGGGTTTAGTGTTTCTAAGGATGGGTAGAATATTTTGTAATTTATCTCTCTAGTTCTAGAAGGTAGAGAGGGCGCTCCATGTTTGGGATATAGAAAGTACTGTGTTGAATCTATTTGTAGTTTGATTCATCCGTTTCCAAAGTAATAAGTGTTGATGTTTTGGTAGCATCTAGAGTATTCTCACGTGTGGAGCTCTGTGGGCTTGTTGATGGGCTTTGTGGGCTTGCGTTGGGGCTTCACATCCACATGTGTGAATAAACAAGTCTAATTTAATGTTGAATTTGTGGAGAGGGGCTTCTAACTGTTGAATTAAATTAATAAAGTACCAAGGACAAGTGTTTCTCATCACTTAGGTGCCTAGGGGTGAGAAATTGTCCAATGTGGTCCCTAGTGCATTAATTTCATGGGATATGAAATTAAATGAGACTTTATGGAAATGAAATGAAATGGGTGAGTGAAAAGTCACTTCATCCCAACCATGCATCTAATCTATCCTCCACCGTTAGATTAGATGTCTCTTCACCTTCCCTCATGAGGTCGAATTAGGGAAAGGGTGCCCCATGCACTTCACATTCTTCTTCATGTAATTTGGAGAGAGCAAGAAAAGAGACAGTCAAGCAGGGAAAGAGCAGGGAGAGTTGCAACAAGTGTTTCTGTGAGTTACAACAAAGTAACATAGAATTGCAGCATGTGTGACGGCAAGTATCAGCAGTAATACAGAGAGTTGCAACAATGTTATAGAGTGTTGCAACTCTATGACATGTTTGAACAGCCTTACTTCCGCTTGTGTGTCAAGTGGTGAGGCTAAGTTCTTTTGCAGTTTTCGCATCAGTGTGAGCGTCATTGTGAGCGTTGGTGTGAGCTTCAGTGTTGAGTTTTAGTGGAGAATCATGTTGGTGTCCCAAATGCGGACAGAGGATAGGCTAGACGAAGCTAGCAACTGGCCCCCTTTGAAGACCAGGATCACTTTCGTCTTGGAGGACCTTGAACTATGGGATATAGTTCAAGCTCCCGTGGTGATTCCTTCTGCACCTGCTCCATCACCATTGTTGGATGAAGATTTCAGGAAGGATAACATCAAGGCGAAGAGGACTATTTGTGATGCAGTGAGGAACCACATCATTCCCCCTCTGACTGGTAAAGAATGTGCATTTGAGATGTGGGCATCCTTGTGTAAGCTTTACCAGAGTCCCAACCAGAACCGAAAGATGGTTCTGCAAGAGAAGCTCAGGAGCATTTAGATGCTCAATTTCGAGATAGTCACATCATACTTAGGCAGATTCACTCAGATCAGAGATGAGTTAGCAACGATCGGAGAGATTGTGGATCCAGACTTTTTGGTGAGGACAACTTTGAACATCTTTTCCAAACCTTGGGGTTCATTTGTACGAGGTATCGTTGCCCGGGAGGTCATGCCTACTTGGGAGAGACTTTGGGACGATTTCGTTCAGGAGGAGTTGAGGTACAGCTCTGGGTCTTCAGGACAACAACATACACTTGGGGGGGATGAGAATCATGCTCTTTGGTTAAAGGGAAAGAAGAAGATCGAAGAGGGTGCAAGACAGGGTCCCAAGGGAGGGACCCAGCCACCAGAGAGTGGCAGTGGGCAAAAGAAGGACATAAGAAAAGTGAGATGCTTTGCTTGTGGTGAGATGGGGCACTATGTTGGACAGTGTCCCAAGAGGAAGAAGAAGAGGCAACAGGGTGGGGTGGCAGCGACAGCCGAGGAGGAGAAGTTCAATGCACAGTTTGTGAAGGAGTGTGCATTCGTCAGTTATTTGTTTGTTGATACACCATCCAGTTGCAGGTGGGGAGACAGAGTTGAGGAGGACCTATTGACTCAGAGTGTTGATTCAGAGGGAGCTCAGACTCGGTTTTCGAGGATACCATCTTCAGGGGTGATTGGTCCACCCGGAACATCTTCAGTTTCAAAGTTGTCGGGACAGAGAGTTGGTGCATGGGCCTCAGAGCATCAGAGATTGATGAGGAAGAGGAGCAAGGCACCACAGAGGCTTGAGCCTCACTTGGCTATGGAGACGAGCAGATCAGCTTCAGGATCCACTTCAGGTGGAAGTCACTTGGTGAGAGGCCAAGTTGAGGATCTTGGTGAGATGCCAAGATCCAAATACTCTTGGTGATATGCCAAGAGAGAGACTCTTGGTGAGAGGCCAAGTGTAGTGACCATTGGCGATATGCCAAGAGGTAGAAATCCTTGGTGACAGACCAAGGTTGGTGATCTTGGTGACATGCCAAGACCTAGAGACTCTTGGTGAAATACCAAGAGATGTGACTCATATGAAATGCCATGAGTATAGGACCTTGCTGAGAGACCAAGGAGAGGATCTTGGTGAGATGCCATGACCTATAGACCATTGGTGAGATGTTGAGGGAGAGATCTTTGGTGAGATGCCAAGATCTAGGTGATCTCAGGTAGGTGGAGATGAACTTACATATAGAGATCAGTGCAGGTCGGCAGATCAATGTCAGGGCAGGTCGAGCAGATCAGTATCAGGACAGGTTGAGCAGATCAGAGACAGAGGGTACATCCATACTCACCTAGGCCTTGCTAGGAGGCAAGGAAGTCCACAACTAGAACGAGATTGATTAGTGAGAAACACTTTCCTCGGTAAGAGGGAGTGTTGAGTTTTGGTGTACCTCAATAAGTGGTTCCCTTGTGGTTTGGAGCCTCTAACCACAAGAGGAAAATATTTGACCCATTCTGCCTTATACTTTATGTCTAATTTCACTTTGACATTTTCCTAAGTCAAAAGGGTGAAAAATGTCACTTGAGTGAAAAGTGACTATTAATTCACTTTGTGGGTGAATTGGGGGACATAAAGTGAACTATGGAAACTTAACCCAAAGTNAGGGCAAAAGGAGGCTCATTCACTCTTTTGTTCACTTGGAGAGGAAGAGGAGAGCAATGGAGATGGGAATGGAAGCAAAGGAAGAGGGCAGCAAGGGCGCCTCCTTTCATGGAGGGCTCTAAGAGGCTTTGGCTTCCATTTATTTGTGGTGTTCATGTTTGCTTGGAAGAGGGCACACTATAGGAGGAGGGCGCACACCTAGCAGAGAGGTCTTCTACTTGTCAGATTGTTGATTGGAGTGTCTTGTTGGAGAGGTAGCACACAAAGGCAAATTTGTGTGCAAGGGTTTCTTCTATAAAGCTTTGAGCAGCAAGGGCGCAAGACTAGAGTGGGATTGAGAAACAAAGGAGAAGGGCACACCATGCTTGGGCGCATTCACCTTCTTGGACTTGTATAGCAACTTGAGAGGGGTTGCCTTTGCATTAGGTTCATTTGTTTCATGTACTTGTTGTATCTCATGCTTTAGACACCACTTATATATACTTCCATTCCAAACTGGTTTTCATCGGGGTGGTTTATCCAGGGTCATGTTGACCAAAAATACCTGTGTTCATTTCATGCATGCTTAGAGTGTAGATCAGCTTACTTGTGTTGTTAAGATCAGGAGGAAGTGTTACTTGTTTTGAGCTATATTGTGTGTGCTAACTTTGGGTTAAGAAAACACATGCAAGGGCACCTCAAAGAACACTTAACCTACAAAAACTATGGGCAGAAAGTTACTAAACTGTTTGTTGTCCTAAAGCAGCAAAGGACAGTTTTGAGGATTGAAACTTAGAGCCAATTTCAAGGTCAAAGACAAACCTTAGTTGGCAGCCTCATAGGACCTCAGTTTTCTTCACGATGTCCTCGGCTAGTGACAAAGCTAGTGAGACTGGTAGCATGGAGACCCCAGCTGCTAAACCACAAAGCAATTTCGCTCCTTTCGTTGACAGGCGAGATTCGATGAAGACTCTGAATGACGACATGATTTGGGGATGTATGGTTGAATGGTATGAGATCGAGGATGAATCGGTGCTCGAAGTTGACCAGAGGATTTTGGATCCTCTGTTTCAGAACGAGCCTTCGGCTAGGGCAGAAGAGAATGTCCCTATCCCCCTAGGAATGCCCCTATCCCCCGAGGAATGCCCCTATCCCGTGACCCCTCCTTGCATTCTCGGTATGATGCAGCGGATAGCAATTCAGAGACAGAGCCAGGGACTGCCCGGCTAACAGAGGACCACTTGAGATTAATCTTTGAGATTCAAAGTGAACAGGCGGACCAACGGTACAGGATGGAGAGGCTTGACCAAAAGGTCAATTTGTTGATAGATATCTGCTCCAGTCCTCAGCAACACCAACACACCCAGGAGATGCCAAGTCCCCCAATCATCATTCTGAAATGGCCTACTCCTCTTCAACAACGCCTTTGAGACAATCCATCAGACGACTCGAATTCTAGTAAGCCTAAGTGATCAAATGTTGGTCTTCTCTCTTAGTTACAGGTTCCAATTTTGTTTTACTGTTAATGTTTTGACTTATTTATGGGTAAATTATAGAACATTCTCAGTTTTTGGCCCCTGGAGGGCAGCTCTTTCTTTTGATTGGTCCTGGGCTTGGGTTGGTTTCCTCTGTTGGCGGCCCAAGCATAGGGACACTATGATTGTACTTTACTTTGCTCTTGGAAGGTAATACAAAGTTCTAACTTACCAAAAAAAAAATTGACTGTACCATGTTACTATTCAATTATAGTGTTGTAATCAGCAGCACAATCGATGGTGGATGTACAAAGGCACTGTGTGGATGGCATACAAGGTACAAACAGCAATTGGTGTACGAGGGAATTGCGGTTGTGCAGAGACAGTGCAGCGACGGCAATTGTACAGTTGGCAATGAGTGTATACTATGATGGTACAGACAGGCACGAGCAGCGGTTGCAGTGTAACTTGGCTCTGATACCAATGGAGCATAAAAGCCCTATTAAGAGCTAGCATGCACTATTTTGGTCGACATTCTAAGATTCTCTCAGAGTTTAGCACTTGTGGTTAGCAGAGGTTGGTTCCCATCAGAGGCAGGTATATGATCAATATACACATGGTCATTTGGTTCAAAGTTAGAGTTGGCTTGGTTTCCCATGCATTTTGAGAGAGATGTCTACATACAGCACGCATTGCTACTTTTTAGGAGACACAATTTGAGTGGGTCTCTTGACAGTTTGGAGCAGTTTTGAGCATATAGGGAGAGTCCTCGCATGATTCTAGGCTCGATAGCACTTTTCCAAGTGACATGCAGGAACTTTCTATTTTTAGCAGTTTGGGCTCCAGGTCCCAGATTTAGATTCTGAGCACATATTGTGGATCCTTGCGACATTCTAAGTCTTTTGGATCTTTTCTGAGATGATTTGGCACAGTTTACTATTTTTAGCAGGTTGAGCACCAGGGCTCGTATGTCAATTCCGATTGCAGATTCAGATCCCTTACGAAAAAACGAGTTCAATGAGTATAAATTCAAAGGCATTCAGACAACTTTATATTTTTAGCAATGTCTATTTTTAGACAATGACATGTGGCAATGTTCTCCTAATCTTCCTGGATGATGTGGACAGTTTCCTAAAATTTAGGAGATGGATTCTATTTTTAGAAAGTTCTATATTTTGCAGGTACGATCATCATCCATGTAGTGCCAAGTGGCACCCTCACAAGTCGAAATGTGGCAAATCTACAGTGATGTGGCATCCACCTAGCATAGGGCGCATTTTCCCAAGACTTGAGCATATAATAAATAAATTAATTGAGATAAGGGAGTCACATAACTAGGCGTAAATTTAGCAGTATATTCCTCTGTATAATGACCTCTCCACTTGCCATGCATCAACTCCATAAAATCCGCCTTCAGTTGAGTTTAAACTGCAATTTCCTAAAAAATAGGGAATCCCTAAAAAATAAGACGAAATTCCCCAATCAAGGCTTAATTTTCTCAGTAACTTTTCCTCACTTGACATATCTTCACTTTCCATGCATTTTTTTCCTCAAATTCCTCTTAATTTGCTTTTAAATGCAAATTTTCTAAAACTTAGGAAAATCCCTAAAAAATAGGACAAATTTCCCCTTGGCTAAAACTCACTCATTACTTGGCAAATTTAGCATTTAAACATGCATTTAACTCCTAATTTATTCCCCCATGCGTTAACTCTCCTATTCTTCACATGAGTTAACTCTCTTTCCATTCCCTCATGTGCATTAATTCTTAAATTTCTCACTCACACTTATTCCCTCATGTGCATTAACTCTTATTTTATTCACACTCCTCTCCTATATATTGGATGGTCTTCATTGGTTATTGGCGGGTTCATTGCAGCAGCAGCATAGTGTCTTTCTCATTCTCCTCTCTCTTCTTCTCTAGTTTAGTGGCTCTTCTCTGAGCAAAGTAGTCATTGTACCAGTTGTAGGCTTGCCAAGTGTGGCGCAACCAACTCTCTTGTAAGCTTGATCAATAAAGAAGTGTGTGTTTGTCTTCAAACCTCTTTTCTTGGCGGTACTATGGTAAATTTGTGATCTGATTTGTCATTTTCTGAACTGTTCATTGTGGTTATTTCTCATCTTCTGAATAGTTTTCTGCCTCTTTTCCAGTCTATTATCATTGTGCTAACCCTGCAAGCGAAAATAATCACTTTTCCTCGTCATTTTGGGCCGCTTTTACATGCTGTCCAAGACGAACAACTTGCTGATTTTTGGTTTTTAACGCAGGAAGCAAAGCGCTTCAGTGTGTCTAGGGACTCCCCCCCTGGAGCTAGCAAGCACTAGCCCAAACAGAGAGGGGTCTAGCCCGTGACAATTTGGGGCTTTTCTCCTTGAGTTAGCCAAGTTTTCATTGTTGTTATAACAAGTTTATCAACTCAATTGGAGGGTGGAAATGTGTGCTAACAAGTCCACAATCTTTACTCAATAACATGAAATAATAAAAGTATGGGCTGTATAGATATCTCTAACCGAGTACCTTTTCATTAAAGGTCATGTCACTCATTAACCTATGACCTTTCATTAATTATTATTATCATTTATTTCTCATTTCTTTATTGTACTTCTATTTATTTATGATTTATTAGTTTTTAGACTATGCATGCAACACAATCTCTATCCTTTTCCATATAGATATCTCTAACCGGGTGCCTTTTCATTAAAAGTCATGTCACTTCATTAACCTATGACCTTTCATTAATTATTATTATTATTATTAGTGCCTTTTCATTAAAAGTCGTGTCACTTCATTAACCTATAACCTTTCATTAATTATTATTGTTATTATTATTTATTTCTCATTTCTTTATTGTACTTTTATTTATTTATGATTTATTAGTTTTTAGACTATGTATGCAACACAATCTCTATCCTTCTCTACAGAAARCTTGTGACAATACTAAAAAMTGAATACATTTATAATAATTCAAGCGATATGCTGATCTTTACAGCATCTAGAATTATAGTTATATCAAYATGTATGCATAGGGATTTATGTCAAATGCCATATTGTGGGAATTAATTATTTGCCAMAGGGTCATACTACACTGGTATAAAAATTCAAGTTTGTTTATAATATATAGTTCTTAAAGAAAAATAGGCAAATGCAATCCAAACATACACATGATAATCAGAAAATCGATTTGGAGGTTTTTTTAGTGGAGACTATACCATAAGCTTTTGAACTTTGCCAGTTGATATTATTTTTAAAGCAGTGTCTCACCAACACTTCTACAGCTGCACAATGACCTCTTAAAGCTGCAATATATAAAGGATTCTCCCCAGACCTGTTACCGGCCAGGACATCCGCTCCAGCTTGTAATAGCAATTTGCATATATTCGCATAACCACATTCAGCAGCTACAAATAAAGCAGTAGCTCCTCCTGAATCTTTCATTCCCTTTGAATCGGCACCGAGTGCTAAAAGATATTGAACAGTCTGAGAACCTCCAGATGCTGCAGCAACATGAAGAGGAGTTCTTCTTCTCATGTCTGAACAATTTGCAGCTGCATAGACTGCAAACACTATATCTTCCTTGCAAATTTTTGACTTTCTTTTCTCCTCCTGAAAAATTATTATGCAATTGTAACTCCTATTAGAACTACAATTCTCTCTAATACTGCCAGTGATATTCTGAAGTTTGGAATATACCTGAAAACACTGAGCTCCCTTTAATGCATCACACTGGAAACCACCCAAATATAAAAAGGCAGACATTACAGATGACTCCTCACAAAAATCCCAGACTTCAATATCTTTCCTTATTTCTTCCCTGCATTTGCAGATTCAATTTTATAAGTGGACATACAACCATGCTATAGCAAAACAACAAACGTGCCTAAGAACAAAAATATTCAAATAGTGCCACCAACACTGAACTGTCCAACATGATCATTTTGATATTTATTGACATAATGATAAAACAAACACATTTTTCTTGTAAAAAACACATTCTATATTAACAGAAGCTGCTCACAACCTATGTCACAATGTTCAGGTTCGAGTTCAGGTTCGGGAACGATTAGGTTCGATTTCAATTCGAATTTTCTGATAAGGTTCGAATGAGGTTCACCATTAAGTTCAACTATATACTGTATATAAATTACTTGACATAAATTAATTTATAACTACATATTTTATATTATTCAAGTTATATAATAAAATTAATTTCTTATGGAACTGCGATCAAGAGTTTGAGCTTTGTTGCAGGTTTTAGGGTTCAGCTGCGAGCAGAATGGTAGTCAGAGGAGGGAGCAGGACTCCCTCCTACAAACAAGTGGTGGTGGACAGAAGGAAAGGCCCACGCGGAGTAGGCTTTAAGACCCCACTACTAGGTACCTCGGGATCGATGTCAGAACAGCAGAGCGATGAAAACCACGAGAAACGAGACAGAACAGGGGAGGAGAATAAAGAATCCCGAGGCAAGACGCCCGTGCCCTCAAACCCAACTAGGGGGGGGAGGGAGCAATCCATGCAAACCAAAGACGGCATTGATCCCAAAAGTGATTCTAGAAGACCCGCAGACGCAAAAATATAGGGACCAAATGAAGACGCATGCCTTGATCTGCAAATTTATGGGGTTATGGCCCACCGAAAAATTCCTGCGCAAATGGATCAAACATCACTGGAAACCAAACGGAGAGGTGGATCTACACCTAGGAACAAAAGGCTTTTTTACAGCAGTATTCATAAATCTAGAAGACAAAGACAAGGTGTTCGAAGGAGGTCCTTATTTCCATGCCTCAGCTGGACTATATATGAGACCCTGGAAGGAAAATTTCTCCCCGGAGAAGGAGACCTTTAAATGTGTTCTAGTTTAGCTCAGGCTTTACTCCCTACCACTGGACTACTATCTCTCGTCCACCCTTGAAGCAATAGGAAATAAACTGGAAAAATTTCAAGGCATTGGATTCGACTTTAAAAGGGAAGTACACCTCATTCGCAAGAATTTGTATAGAGATGGATGTTTCGGGGGCACTACCAGAAGCAATATTCAAGGACGAATAATGGATCCAAAGCATAGATTATGAACAGATTCCTTTTAGATGCAGAAGATGTCATGAACACGGTCACCTACTTAAGGAATATCCGTTAATTAGAAAGACGGAACAAGAAAAAACAAAACCAGGATGAGGAAGGCTTTGTTCGGCCAAATTATAAAGGCAATGGAAACTGAAGACAAAACAAACCCCCCATAAATAGTCACCCGGAAACAAAAAATTGTTGAAATAATGTAACTGCAAAGTGTATTCTTATTATTATTTAATATATTATTCATTGGATCAATCCCCATTGTGGATTGATCATGTCAGCTACTTTAAAAGGACCAAATCCCCTTTTGCGGATTGGTCATATGTAATTGTAAAAGGCAAAAGAAGAAGTCGGCCCCAGAATATATCAAAGAGGCCCCGAAACATAATAAAGGTGGTTATAACCACCCAGTTGGAGAAGTCGGCCCTGCCAGTGAAGAGACACTTCACACGTGCCAG
>JASDQU010170522.1:0-10018 GCA_032191745.1 Picea mariana | reverse complement strand
TCTTCGATGACACCATTTAGGAAAGCTGTCTTTACATCCATCTGGTGTAACTTCCACTTCATCTTAGCTGCAAGGGCTATGATGGTTCTGATCGAAGTGTATCTGGCTACAGGAGCGAATGTCTCTTCATAGTCAATGCCTTCTTTTTGAGAAAAGCCACGAGCTACAAATCTTGCCTTATACTTCTCAATACTTCCATCAGCAGCATGTTTTATATTGAAGAGCCATCTGGACGATACCACATCCTTGCTATTCGGTCTGGGAACTATTTCCCATACATCGTTCTTTATTATGGATTGGTATTCTTCTGTCATGGCATCTGCCCATTCTTTCTTTTGAATGGCTTCTTCAAAGTAGGTAGGCTCCTTTTCTAGGAGATCACACATCAAAGCCATATAACTGAAAAATGGCTTAGGTCTCTTCACATGTCTCGTGGTTCCATCGAGAACACCATATTTCTCTCCATCTTGAATAAGCTCTCTAGCCCAAGCCGGCTTTCTTTTATGGGAGATTGTCATCTGAGGAGGTTCTTGAAACTCTACTACGTCATGATCTTCTAGAATTTCCTCATCAGGGGAAGTTATGACTTCCCTCACTGGTTCAGCAGCTCTGAGAACCTCCCTCACTGATTCTGCAACTCTGGGGATTACGGGTTCCTCTTCATATACCTCTTCAAGCTGGCATTTTCTCGATTTCTTGAGTGCTACATCTTCATCAAAGGTCACATCCCTGTTCATCTCAATTTGGCGGTGACCTGGTATATAGATCCTGAAGGCCTTGGAGACCTCACAGTATCCCACAAATATGCCCTTCTTTCCTGAGGGTTCCAGCTTGTTTCTTTTCTCTTTCGATATATGTATAAATACTAGGTAGCCAAATATTTTGAAATGGCTTACCTCTGGCTTCTTTCCGGTGAACATCTCTTCTGGGGTCTTGAACCCAAGTGCACTATGGGACAATCGGTTTTGCACATATACGGTTGCCATTGCTGCTTCTGCCCATAAGCACATAGGAAGATCTTGATCGTGGATCATGGTCTTCACGGCTTCCATTATCGTTATGTTCTTTCTTTAAGCCACACCATTTTGTTGAGGATTATATGGAGTAGTGAGTTCCCTCTTGATCCCAACATCTTTGCAGAAGTTCACAAACTCTTTTGATGTGTACTCTCCTCCATTATCTGACCTGCGTATCTTGATCTTTCTTTCAGAAAGATTCTCTATCAAGGCTTTGAATTCCTTGAATTTGTTGAACACTTCATCTTTAGATTTCAAGAGATACAACCAGGTCTTACGAGAATAATCATCAATAAATGATACATAATATACATACCCACTAATGGAGGACGATGGCATTGGGCCACACATATCTGAATGAATGAGTTCTAGGACTCCTTCTGTTTTGTTGTCTCTCTTCGGAAAAGGGTTCTTGACGTTCTTCCCTTGTGCACATCCATTGCATACGCCTTCAGGGTCAACCTTGAGTTCTAGTAAGCCTGTGACAGCTTTGCATATGTATGGTAGCGCCTTGTAGTTAATGTGAGCTAATCTTCTATGCCAAAGTTCACATGGATTCTCAATGGCATGGGTCAGGGCAGCTTCTGAGTGACCCTTTAGCTTATACAAGCCATTTTCTTCACTTCCAATGATGATTGCTTCATTTATGGTTTCTCCTTTAGTACATTGCCTTCTGCAACCTTCATTATTGCTTCCCTATGACCTGGAACAAGGTCAACAAAACAACAAGCAAGAGTAATATCCTTTTGATAATATAAAGCAATAGCACGAACAATCATCACAGTAGCTCCTTTAGAGCTATCATTTGTAACTTGTCTGAAGCAAAGATTAAAGGTAAGGAATACAATACGAAAATGAGGTCAACACTCTCATAGTGTTGTGATCAAACATTCTTCCATAGCAACCTGGAACTAACACACGAGGTTTCTCCTGGAGGAGGTGTTAGTTGTGTCAGGCAAATGATTACATTAAGCATTTACCTCTATATGCTCACATGCTATCAAGTATAATACTTTTCAAAGACTATTATCTCAACTATAGTCATCAACTTGTCATGTGTACCTTTGAATCTTATCAACTTGATTAATCAAACCTGGAGCCTTGTCCTCAAGAATGAGTGCTTGCTTTTCTTCCAAGTCTCCTTCACGAGTGCTTTCTTCAACCTGTCTTCTGTACTGAGACAATACGCTATCTTGACAGAAGGTTGGGTTAGAGGATAAGCTCTATGATCTCAACTTTTAATCCATCTAATACCTTGACTCAGATATTGATCAAAGGTTAGAATGATGGTCAGAGCTACAACATGCAACACTGATCAAAATAATGTCATAACAAATAGATGCATATCAGAATAATCACACCTGTGTTGCATCATTCCTCTGAATGTGTTGGATCTTGAGATCCTTCTGGATCTATGGCAAGAGATCCCTTCTCCTGCAAATACTCTTTAAAGTTTAACCATTTAAACATATGTGAGTACATACCTCTAATAGCATTTGCAGGTAGTGGCTCCATCTGGCAGCAGCAGTAATCATTACCAACTCTTAAGAACTTCAAGGGTAACTGCAATTGGTACTATGGCTGCAACTGCAACTGGTTCTGACACTGCAACTGCAACTTAGGGTTTTATGAGGAAACCCTAATTTCTCAAACTTCGAATTTTGAAATTTTGATCCAGGGGATAGATGCGCTGAGCTAAGGCGACTAAGCTAGTGCAGTCAAATTTTTGAAAATCCAACTTTTACCCCTTCAAACTTGAACTGCAGATTTCTGGACTGGTGCTTCTAGTTTTCTGGTACTTCTGGTACTCTAGTTTTCTGGTTTTCTGGTACTTTGTGAAACTAGGGTTTCACTTTCCAGGAGATCTAGCCACTGAAAAGGTGCGCTGACGGTGCCAAAATTATCCTTGGGGGAGGGCACACTTTTCTAGATGGTTTTAGGGCTGAAATACCTCACCAACAAAAAGCCCTAATTTGCATGTACGGCAACAGTGACGTTTTTCACTTTTCTCTTATGAAAGATGCTCTCTTCAGCTTGGCTCTGATACCATGTTAATGTTTAAGCCATTATTATAGTTCTTTGCATTTCAATAGATAACAATAGCATAAGATAGAATCACTGAGAAATACACAATCACAAGAGACATCATTTATCCTGGGAAACCCTCATGGGGTAGAAAACCTAGCAAAACTTCCTTAATATAGATAGCCAATACAATGCCAAGAGATAACTCAAACAAGTACAGAAAGTCCTCTCCCAAAGATGTGCCTCTTTCTCTCTCTCTTCTCCAACTGTAGCTCTGAAACTTGTCTCTCAATGAACAAGTGAGTGTGTGTCTTAGTGAGGCGCTAGCCTCCTTATTTATACAAGATTGGCATGTGTGAGAGTGTCCTTTCACTGGCAAGGCCGACTTCTTCTCCTGGGTGGTTATAACCACCTTTATTATATTTCGGGGCCTCTTTGATATATTCTAGGGCCGACTTCTTCTTTTGCCTATTACAATTATATTATGACCAATCCGCAAAAGGGGATTTGGTCCTTTTACAATAGCCGACATGATCAATCCACAATGGGGATTGATCCAATGAATATCAAATAATAATAAGAATACACTTTGTAGTTACATTATTTCAACAGTTAATAGTTGCCAAGAAACCTGAGTACCTGCAGAAGATGATTGTACCTACCCAAGACAGAAGAAAAGACTAGGATGCAAGCTTAAGGTTAAGTGGACAAGCAAGTTAAGCTTGTTGTCCCTATTTGCAGCAGTCAACAGAGATATATATCAGCAAGTAAATGGTTGTTAGAGCTGCTAAACAAGATGTTAAAAGTCAGATAAATGATGCAAGAGGTAAGGTAGCAATCACTAGTATAACTCAAGTATTAAAGCATAAGACTTTAGCAATAAACTAAGGCTGTTATAAACAAGTATTGCAGAGATATTTTATCATCCTTATGGCTGTAGCAAACTATTGCTATAGCAGAAAATTTCAACCCACAAAACAAGCAAGTAAACCACCCAAAAAGTGTGTTGAAGCTAGTAGATTATAGGGGCAATTTTTAGTAACTTTTGACGGTTGAAAAGTGAGTTATAATCAAAGTAGAGAGTAATTTGCTACAGCCGTAATGGCTGTAGTTTTCAATGAGTTATAGCTCTATGAAGACCAAGCAAAACAAGACGCCCTAGAGACTTTAGCAACCTAAAAGCATCAAGAAAAGATTCCAACTTGAACAATATTAATATCTCTCTAAATCACGTTTACCAATGCAAACAATTTATTTCTCAAATGCAAACTTCAGATTAGTGTCTTTAAAATTTGGGTGAATGGAGTCTTGAAAGCATGAGTTAGATCAACAAAATCCCTAGGGGTGTAAATCCTCTTACTCCTAGGGCATGCAAATCAAACAAAGGTAACTCTAGGAGGGTGTACACCCTTGTACTCCTCTTAGCAACCTTGCAATAAATGACTTGTAAACTAGCAAATGAGATGAAGCTTGATGGAAGGTGTATACACTTATACTCCTCCTAGGGTTTCAACCAACAATAATCATGAAACAAGCAAAAAGGAACTAACAATTGCAGATTTTTCTTACCAATTTCAAGAGAGATGCAAGATCAAACCCTAGTTTCACCAAGCAATGACCATACATAAGCAACAGAAGAAGTCTTCAAGAGGTGTGCACCACCTTGGCTCAACAATTCACCAAAAGATATCACCAAAAATCATTTGCACAAGAGAGAGATACCAAGTTACCCAAGTAGGGCGCAAATTTCAGCCACAATAGTCTTATGAGAATGGGAGAGCTATGATCAAATGACAAGAGTTTGATATCTATTTATACAAATCTTCTAAAAAGAGTTTGTACACTTATTTTTAGGGTAACCACAAAGCAAGGGGTCAACATCCCTTACCTTTCCCCTTTACATCATTTAAATTCAAATTTAATGATAAAAAAAGCACATAAGAAACCCCAATGTGATGTCATCCCTCTTCTAGGGTGACTTCTTGACACTTTTTGCAAGTCGTTGGAGTGGAAGATGGAAGCCGTTGGGCCTTCTAGGGCCTTCCTCTCATACGCTAGGGTTTCCTCCTTCAATCCATTCTTCCTCCCATCAAAACGTGCCAAGTGTCCTTCACCACCAAAACCCTAGCCCTAGGGTGACGTCAAGCTCCTCAAATGTGACGTTTTAGCCTCAAGTGCAAGACATTGAGATGGCAATGGGCTAGGATAGATCCTTCAAGGTGTCTCTTATGGCCTCCAGAGGCTACCATCATCGTTCGGTGTGTGGGCCATGGTATCCAACCTATGGGCTTGAAGCCCCAAGGAAGCCCAAGTGAGGCTTGTTCTTTCAAATCTGTCCACCAAGCAAGGTCCTACAAAGACAATGAATACGCCCTCCAAGGATCTCAAGTCAAATGCATCATGATAAGAAAATCAAGTCAATAAAAGAGTCATCTAAGCATGTGCATCAAAAACCACCACATCAAAACAAATTAGTGCTCAAAGACCCTATGCAATTTGCCAAGTTTTGGTATGGGAGGGTTGACAAAGCGACCTATTAGGTGAATCGTACCTCAAGTTTAGGAGTGTTTCCCAAGGGGACCCCTCTCTAGGTCATGTGGACAAAGTGACATGGATGGGGGCAAAACTTTTGGGCATGGGGTTCATGACATACAAGGGATCGTAGTGTCTCATTTATGGGTGCCTTTGTAGAGGGTGTGTTGCACCTTCATTTTCAATGCATCCTTTTTCCAAACCCATTTATTGTCTTTTGTTCTTTTAAGATATTTCCAGGTTGAAGCCAAGGTGGGGCTTCTACCTAAGCATGAAAAACAATGCCCACCTTGACTCTACCCTGGTCACATCATGCTTCTCCAAGTTGAAGACAATGTGTGGAACTTCTACCTAAGCATAAAAAACATTGCCCACACATGCCCCACCTTGGTTGGCATTTTGTATTAGTTATTTTTACGGGTTCCATCAGTTTCTTATGAGAGACATTTCATTGTCATTGGGATCCCTGGGCGAACATCTAGAAGGTTCATGATTGGATTTTATCTTTTGCCAGCTACAAGTCTCTGGGCCTTCAGCCCCTTCTTCCAATGAAATGAGGGACAATCCCTTCTTGGGTCAGTACACCCGAAAATCCCAAAAGACAAGGAGATGAGAGGATGAAGTATGAAAAGTGGCGAGTATGGTCGGGAATGGTACGATGACCTATTAAGAAGACCTCCCAGTAACAAACCTACCCTTGAGGGTGACCACTTACTAGGGCACAATGTCAACCACCAAGGTGAAACAAGGCAAAGAGCATAATTTCCAAGCAGACGTTACATAATCAAAAGCAGTTTAAAATGCAGCAAACTCAAATGCCTCAAGTATTGAAATGACACTCACCATAATACCTGGCTTGTACCTCATGGAGCAAGACCCAATGTCTTTTAAAAGCAAGTTGATGTGGTGGAAACCCTCATGACGAACCTGAGATCTGTGGTGGTGAAGCAGGCCTCTATCTGCTCAAGGGGACATTGTTGGTCAAGTTGTCTCCCGGTACTCCATGTCTGCAACCTGAGGGCCTCGAGACATCATCTCCTTAGTTATCCCTAGGAATTGGGGATAACAAGTCGATTTGTTCAACTATGTAGTCCATACCACTTTCCCGCAGACTGGGAAAGATGTTGATGTTCAGATTGGTAACAATCCCAACAGCAACCTCATGAGGATATAATATCCCCTTGCATTTTTATAGAGGTGGTACTCCTCTGTTTTAATCTGAAAGATATAGCTTGATGTGTTATGGGCTATATAATCAAATAGGGGAATACTAAACAACGGACCCCAATATTGAAAATAAACTTATGGAAATACAGTTTAAAACATAAGAGTATATTTACAAAGAAAAAGTTCCTAAGAGAAGTGTTAGATTTTCTTAATTTTTTCAGAGCAGTAGAGTTAATAGTGTTCTTAGATCTTCTTTTTACTTTAACAGTTATATCATGTACTGAAATATAAGCAGCATAAACAAGAACAAGAGAGCACATTATTTTATCCTGGGAAAAACCCAGCCAACCTTTCTTAGATAGATTCCAGCCAAATAATCCAACCATGAACCAACTCTTAAGAGAAAACAGATAATGAAGAACCCTAGCACAAGGCTAGCACACAAGATAAACCAGGCAGTTGCAGCAGCACCACCACAAAGCTGCAACAACAACACTATATAGAAGTAGCGCACCTCTTTAGAGGGGGAGCACACAAGAGAAAACCACCACCAAGAATAACCAACCAAGAATCTCCAAAGTGCAGTGTTGCATCTTCCTTCCTTGCCTCAGACTAGCGCCTTCTCCTTGAGTGAGTTATGAATGGATGACTCATGAATGAGACCAAATGAGCAAGACGTCTCCTTATTTATAGTCTTCCTGTCACTTTAGCTGGGCCTACTTCTTCTTTGGGAAATTTTATTTCCCCTTTATCTTTTCTCTGTGGGCCGACTTCTCTTCTTAGAGGTTCCAACTTTACTTTATTTTTCTTTGGTGGGTCTACTTCTCTTTTGGGGTGTTCTTCCAGTGTTCAATGGTCTTCGTTTGTCTTATGGAATCTTCTCTTCATCTAAGAAAGGTTGTCTAGGAGGAAAATACCTCTCACGGCTACCAAAACATCAAGCCTCCCTCTTAGCTAGGGAGGTATCTTTCCACGATGTCTTCATCCAATAGTCCACTGACTACTCTACAATCAATTAGTAGCACACAGATACTACCATGCCATCAGCAGCTCGAATCATCTTCCACATTCTCTATGACTATGCTGCAATCAACCAGTAGCACACAGTTACTTCCAAGCAGTCTAGTAGTCTCCACGACTACATAGCAATCAACTAGTAGCACACAGCTACTAGCATGTTGTCCAGTAGCACACAGCTACTGCCATAGTCTCACAACTATGTAGCAATCAACTTGTAGCACACAGCTACTAGCATGTTGTCCAGTAGCACATAGCTACTAACATGTTGTCCAGTAGCACACAGCTACTACCATAGTCTCACGACTATGTACCAATCAACTAGTAGCACACAATTACTAGCATGTTGCCCAGTAGCACTCAGCCACTACCATAGTCTCACGACTATGTAGTAATCAACTTAGTAGCACACAGCTACTAGCATGTTGTCTAGTAGCACACAACTACTGCCATAGTCTGACGATTATCTAGCAATCAACTGGTAGCACACAGCTACTAGCATGTTGTCCAGTAGCACACAGCTACTGCCATAGTCTCAGGACTATGTAGCAATCAACTAATAGCACACATCTACAAGCATGTTGTCCTGTAGCACACATCTACTAACATGTTGTCCAGTAGCACACAACTATTGCCATAGTCTCACGACCATGTAGCAACCAACTAGTAGCACACAACTACTAGCATGTTTTCCAGTAGCACACATCTACTTCCATAGTCTCCACGACAATGCTGTGATGTTTCTCCTCTCCAGTAGTCTTATTCACACCCATACACTGGGTAAAACTACGACCATAGCCCTAAGGCTAAGCCATGGTCCACGACCATCCTACAAGTCTTATTCACACCTAGCCACCTCACATAGCGTAGGCAAGACTTGTACCCGGTTGTCCATTACTCCTTCAATCACCTCACATCACTGATATAGGAAAGCCTTGGCCAAAGGGGTTAGCCGGCTGGAGGAGAAACACTACACCTCCCTCTCAATGAGGTGGACATTCTTCATCATGCCAAGCTTGTCTCTGAAGTACTCATACTTCACTCTAAACGGAGGCTTAGTGAAAATGTTTGTTATCTGTTCATCTGTGGATATGTACTGGAGCTCCACAGCTCCTCTCTATACCATGTCTCGAATGTAGTGGTATTTGATCTCTATATGCTTTGACTTGTCATGAAAGAGGATTCTCTAAAAGCTTCATGCAACTTTGATTATCACAATATATCAAAATTGGCTCCAACTCTAGATCAAATAACCATGCAAGCAACTTCCGAAGCCACACTGCTTCATGGCTTGCAATGTTAATGTTTATGCCATTATTATAGTTCTTTGCATTTCAATAAATAAGAGCATCATAAGAACAAGATCACTGAGAAATACACATTCACAAGAGACACAGCATTTATCCTGGGAAACCCACTAGGGGAAGAAAACCCAGCAAAAACTTCCTTATCATAAATACCTTATACATGTTCAAGAGATAACTCAAACCAATACAGATAGTCCTCTCCAAGAGATGCGCCACTCTTCTCCCTCTCTCCAACTGGTAATTGCAGCTTGCCTCATAAGAGAATGAGCAAGTGAGTTGTGTGTNAGAAGTGAGGCACTAGCCTCCTATATATACAAGACTGGAACATGTGAAAGGGTTTCACTAGTAGGGCCAACCTCACTCTGGGTGGGTAAACCCACCTTTAATTAATTCTGGGTCTTCAATAATAATTGTTGGGGCCGACTTCTTATTCTTCCCTTTATAATTGTCCGATGACCAATCCGCAAAAGGGGATTTAGTCCTTATACAATTACCGACATGATTAATCCACAATGGGGATTAATCCTAATAATAAAATAACAATAATAATACGAATGCTCTTCGCAGTTACATTATTTCAACACTGCCCCTTAACAAGAAAGGTATTCTTCATCAGCATTGGCGAGAGAGGTCTGCATCATTAGTGGCATCAGGAGGACAGTATCGTCAATATCATCTTAAAACATTGGCTAGCACATTTACGAGTCATCGGAAGTTTACTTCATCTGCAGCATCATCATTCTCGAAAGAATGTCATCATCATCTGCATCAATATGTATCAATAAAATGATACCTCATCACAGCACTAGGCTGGCACATCACAGTACTACACTGGCTCAATGTCATAGCGGTTAAGCTGGTAGCTCAGTGTCAGTCACATCTTGCTTTACGTCTAAGAACTAGGTCAGAAGCAAGGAATATCATCATCTCGCTTTACATCTAACAACTAGGTCA
>JASDQU010170519.1:0-16322 GCA_032191745.1 Picea mariana | reverse complement strand
GTTAACTGTGAACATCCCTGATGCCACGGTGGACGAACTTCCTCGGCACTATCAACGCCATACAATTGGCGTATCTGCATATATTTTTCAATTGCTCCGTAGAGTGGCACGGGAATTTGTTTGTTACAATGAGCAACATCCTTGATGCTTTTCTATATGAAGCCATGAGCTTCACTATTTTGATATTTTGGCCCTTGGACAAACACTTTCTGTAACTTTTTGTCGTATTAATATAAGCTTTCTATCGACTTATTTGTATTTTTTAAAATGTGTTTTTGGGTTTATAAATGTCTCAAATGTCTGTCTAACACATAATTAGCCAATGCATCTGTCAATGTGTTTATACATCTAGGAATATGTTGATACTCAATATAATCAAAATGTCTTTCCAAGAGGCGAATTCGTAAGTATACCTGTAACAAAGTAGGACTTCGGATGGAATAAATGTGATCCAGATTTTATGAGAGGAAAAAAATGAATACATATTATTAATAGGTACTTAACAAAAAATAATAGAGATATAGTAAAACTAGTTTTCTATTCAATAAGGAAATAAGCTGAAACTGTAAAATGCAGTGGAAACAAGCTTGCTAGAATGGTGGCGGCTTATCTCTGAGAAGAGATGTGACGGCTGCACTCATTCACCAGAAGATCATTACAATGAGGCTCTGAAGACATTTTTACAATAAAAAAATGTGTCAAAAACCCTAGACATCCAAAAACCTAACCCTAGGAGATGAAGTGCCAAAATTCATGTGGGCCCCGTTTGGGTAAGTTAGTACATTAACTTCTCGAGGTCGTAACTTTTGCATATGATCTCCATTTTAGGCGTATGATAGCCCGTTGGAAAGGTATCATCGAGGAGATTCATTTTTGGGGCTCAATCATTCCTTTGTCTATCATTGAGAAGATCAATCCCAAAAAACCTTCATTTAGGCCCTCAAAATGGCCCCGAAAGTTAAAACTGCTAAAAATAGTAAATTGTCAAAATTGCCAGAAAACTGTTTTGAGCCAGTTGGAAAAGGTGGGTGGCCATTGATATCCACCTAGATCAAAATTTTACTCAAATACAATGCTAATGGATGTGAATCAAGTCGTACAATAACATGACGGATGCTAAATGAAATGACATCAGTTAAAAACTCGATAACTACATTGTATTCCACGATATTATTAGTTTCAAGACCAAGGAAAACACTGTGTAGACTGATCAACTCATCCGTAGGTGCATAGATTTTCCATGCCACAAACACTAGGTTTTGAGTGCTGCGACTAGCACAATAAAAAAAGATGATATAGGGTAGTGAATACATCGACATCTAGAAACCAAGCACAATGCAAGGTAAGCAGCTAAAAGATGAAACAAAAAATGAAAAAAGCACACTAGAGTATGATACACTAAAAATACACAACACTCATGCAAAAATTGTTTAAGCATAGTACGTCTTCAAGTAAATCCCATTTCGGGGTTCACTAAAAGGAATTCCATTATAATCTACCAGCTCATAAACCCCTTTATCCAACATTCATTTCATAATATAAGGGCCACGCCACATGGGCTCGAATTTACCGGCCCCTAATAAGTCACGATCCTGTTTGTAAAGGAGAACCAAATCACCTTCAGAAAAAACACGTGGTTTGACATGATTGTCATATTGATATTTGACACACTTATTTTTAGTTTTAATGACTAAGGAAGCATCATGACGAGTCTCGTCTAATTGCATCAAATACAAGAGACGTTCCTCTTCAGCCGAGGTGTTAGGGAGAAGTTCAAAAACTAGTTTCAAAGATGGGATTTCACATTCAATCGGCAGAATAACTTCGATACCATATACTAATTGGAAAGGCGTGAACCCTGTGGCAGATTTAATGAGTGTTCAATAAGCCCATAATGATGAGAAGAGCTTTGTGTGCCATATTGACTTGTGAATTCCTACCATCTATCGAAGCACAATAGTGAGGACTTTATTGATTGCTTCAACCTGGCCATTGGCCGATGGATATTAAGGTGTTTAGTTTTCATGTCGAAGACCCAACTTCTCCATAAGTTCAAACATCATGAAATTGTGAAAATTACTACCATGGTCAGTGACAATGGATTGAGGGACACCAAATCTAGTAATGATATGATTGAATATGAACAACGCTATAGTTTTCCCGGTATTATCAAATGTAGGCATCGCCTCGGCCCATTTAGTGAAATAATATACGACTATGATGATGTATCCATGCCCCTCGACCAAGTTAGGGTTACATGTCATGAATTCAATAAACCATTTAGCAAATGGACCAACAAAAACTATAGGGTGAAGAGGAGCAGGATGAGATCATATCTTATTGTTATATGTTTGACAAGCGTGGCATTTCTGGACGAAAGTAATGCAATCCTTAAACAATGAAGGCAAGAAGTAACCAGCTCGTAAGATCTTTTGGGTAGTGATATCGAGACATATGACCTCCACATGCTTCGGAATGATAGTCATTCAAAGCTTTCTCAAATTCATCATAAGTTAGACAACATCGAAATATGGAATCAATACCACGACGGTAAAGGATATCACCAAGGATAATGTATTGACAAGCTTGATACCGAATGCGACGATGATATACACTAGAAAGATCACACCAAAATTTTTGGTTTTGGAGATAAATGATAATGTATCCATACCATATGTCGTCAAAATTGATTATAAAGAGAGACTCATTAGGAAAGGAATCTTCTGCCACAGCTTCTGTCTCAGTAGAGGGAAGGTCACATATCAACAGGGTAGAGTTTGAAGCAGCTAAGTACAGGAAATAATCTTGACTATAATAGGGTGGAAATAATAGTGGTGTACGGGTTAAGTCAATTTTCAAAGCTTCAAAGGATTTTTTGGCAGTGTCATCCCATACAAAATCGTGACCCTTTTTAAGTAGTCGAGTAAAACCTTTCATTAATTCAACATAATTTGGGATGAATCGACGTAAAATTTTTGCCTTCCCTTACAAACTTAGGAGTTGGCGTAGTGTAGAAGGAGGAGGAAAATTGAGGATAGATTCAACCTTCATAGGGTCCACCCTAATCCCATGTGTAGACATGATAAAACCGAGAATTCATCTGGACTCCACAAAAAAAACACATTTATGCGGATTCAATCATACGCAATAATAGCGACAGTGTAAGAAAATGGCTCGTAAATGTTCCAGGTGATCTTGACAATGCATGGAATGTGCTGTTAAATCATCTAGGTAAGGTTGTACAATGTGATTAATTTCATGAAAATCGTAAGACATAGTGCGTTGAAAAGTTGCACCAGCATTCTTGAGGCCAAAAGGTAGTTTTTGGTATGTGAAGGTTCCCCAAGGGAAAATAAAATAAGTCTTATGTTTATCCGTAGGTAAAATATTGATTTGATTATAGCCAAAGAAACCATCCATCAAGGAGAAGATTTCACTTCCGGCACAGTCGTCAACGATTTGGTCAATGAAATGGGTTGGATAATTATCTTTGGGACAAGATTTGTTGATATCCCTACAATCTACACAAACCCAGATCGTGCCTTGTTTCTTCATAACTAGAATGAGATTGGACACCCAATCAGTCAAAGCCACAGGATAGACAAAACTGAATTTAAGAATTTTTTCAATTTCGATTTTAATAGCAACAACTATGTGTGGATGTACTGGGATAAGTCTCTGTCGAACGGTTTTAGCATCCAGGTAAGTCTTAATCTCATGTACAACAATATCTGGATCAATGCCAAGTATCTCTTCATAACTCCAAGTAAAAATGTCATGAAATTATTGGAAAAGAGATTTGTAAATTCGGACCTCATCAACAGAACATGAGGCACCGCTATGAACATTTTCCATGACTCTGGGTTTAATCAAAATATCTAGAGGGATGGTGGGTGAAATGTTACCCAAGTTCCCTTCATACAAAACATTGCGTGTTGGTTCAGGAACAGAGGAAATAGTAACAACAGTATATGGATTTGAAATCCGTTGATAACTCTCTATGGTCTCGGGTTCTAGGAAGAGAATAGAATGATGATGCCCATCGTCCCATGGGGTATTATCCATAGACATGATTTTCATGATCATCTCATCGGTGTTAAATACCACATGAAACGGATTCGAAGACGTGTCTAAGAGAGAATGAGGAGAAGGAGTTGTCGATTGAATAGCTTGATAAACCAATTCTACCGGACTCAAAGGCATTCATTCACCGTAACGAAGACAATCGTAAGAGCTAGGTACTATCCAAGGGTCATAAGACTCAAGGGTTTCACCAGCAATGGTTGATATCATGTTAATCGAAGCGACAAAATGAGGAGGAAGATCAGGTGGTGGCATGGGGAATGTACCGATTAACGATGAATCCTTTAGAATACCCACACCGACATTCTCATAACCGAGAGGTGTTTTCACAATGAAAGGTACGTTACTAGTATGTGAATCAGAATTAAAGAAGGCAAGTTGATCGACAGTAACAAATTTTCTTTGGTTCAGAAAATGTAGCGCACAGAAAAGAGTAGAAACAACTGCATGCATGGAATCAATCCAACTACATCCAAGTAGAAGGTTATAATCGAGAGGTGCATCAAAGGCCTCAAACTCAACAATAACCGCTTTACCTTCTAACGTAATAGACAACAAAGGAAGAACACCATAAGGTTTAGACCATGTACCATTAAAATATTTTAGAGTACTGTGTGACTCAGTAAGGGTAGGAGAGTCAATGGATTTCCAACAAGTGACAGACATGATGCAAGTCAAAGCTCCTTCATCAATAACGGTTTGACAAATATTCTTATTTTCCACAACAACTTGTATTTGAAATGCTAATTGAGGAGGAAGCCTTGGAATATGATCTTCCAAGTCAAAGATTATCAAGTTCATATCGGTAGGATCAATTCCACCAATAGACTTTAACAACACCTTTCGTTGCATAGGACAACTTTTTAAGGACTTCGAGAGCTGACATCACAGAAGGTGCCTACGCAAGGTCTATTACGATACTGTAGTTTTTACCAGCACCATAGATGATTTTAGAGGCTAAATTTCATTCATGGGCTAATTTTCCATGGTTTTTCCAAAAACAATATTCGTTATTTTAAATATGATTCGCCCAAATTCTATAGGATAAAATTATTTTACCTTAAAAATCACCAAAAAATTATAAAATCGATATAAAATCCTTAGAAATTTGAATATTTTTACAAAAATATCGCCAAACATTTATAGTTGGCATATGAAGGATTAGTAAGATTCGCCAAGGTTTCTATATTTTAAAATAAATTTCCATCCTTAAAATCATCCCTGACCAGCATGTGCATGAGGATTAAATAATGATTTACGAACAATTCCCTTAGGAGGAGGACAAAGAAATGTATCTAGGCTTGGTCATTTGAGATGAAGAGGAATGTTAGGAGGTGAAGTTGATGGAGGAGGTTGAACCAACAAAGGTGGTGAATCATCAACTTTCTCTTTCAAAGGAGAATAATCTTTGGCTTGAGTAGCAACTGCAACTGCGTTCTTCTTGAAGTCACAAGTACACATAAGTACATAATATGTGGTAGAGGGAGAAGGTTGGTCATGAATGACCAATTGTGCTTGCTGCTGAGAAGGAAACAATTGCGACAACACGACAGGTGTAGGAGGTGTCCTGGTCCCTTGTAGGAACTTAGTAACCTCAACACGTCATGGAAAATCTTTCGTATAATGATTCTCACCACATATAAGGAGAGGATAATGAGGTTTGCGCTTGTATTTGTCATCAACAGGCTGAGTCTTGGGTTTATCAGATTGTTTATTATTATTTTTTTCCTCCTTATTCTTACCCTTCCCTTTGTTTTTATTTTGATTTCTACTTGTAGGTGTAGATTGAACTGAATTAACCTCAAAAGTTTTATCGGGAGAAGGAGTCGAAGGAGTATTTTGTACATTAGGAATAATAGACTTGGGATTGGAATGACTAGGTTGTTTAGACTGATTCTCAGCGTGAAAAGTGCCAATCATGACATTGACAACATGAGAAGCTAGTGGAGATGTTGGGGTTGGATTTGTATATGGGCAAGGAGGATCAGGGACCAAATCATATAGTGTGCTCGTTTGTGAATAAACAAGATCCAATTATTGAGCACGACTAATCGCCTACTCTTTAGTGATAACACCACCCATGGCTACATCTTGGGCTATAGGACCAATGAGTGACTTGGTAAACCTCTCAACCAATAGTTTATCAGGAAGGAGAAATTTGATTAAGCGTCTTCTCATCCTCCACACGTGAATATGATCGGAAATGTGAGTAGAAGAGGATTGTTTAAATGAACTCAAAATTTCAGTTCCTGTCTCATATCGTATTGGTAATTGGTAATGCATTAAGAAATCCATAGCTAATTTGTTGAAGTCATTGAATAATCCTCATGGCAATTCAATATGCCATTTGGCTGTCAAACCCGTAAGAGTTCATTGGAAAAGACATAATCTTATTGAGTCGTCCATCAAGGAGTTGGATTAACACCAAAGATTGAATGTCATGACATGATTATTTGGGTCTTCTCCCGATCGACCATAAAACTTAGTAATGTATGATGGAAACATGGCAAGTATGACTAGCCAATAAGGAGAATGTAAAATAGGATCATTCAAAATCCTAGATAAATCTGATAAATCCAAAGTAGCAAGAAACTACAATTGTCTGTTCACTTGAGGAAACGAGTAGTTTTAAGGAGGTAGTCCCGTAGGTATATCAGGAGGACCATAAGTAGTCTATAGATAGTTAGAGAGTCCTATCAAATTCAGTGGTGGAGGATTTTGAGTTGAATAGACAACATGAGTTGGTTGATTAGGTAAGATTCCTTGGAAAGGAGCATTAGACTGAAATCTTTGACCCCAGGTAGGATTCATAGAACCTGGATATGTTTTCCTGGGATTATGGGGTACAAAAGAATTAACTTGAGGAGTTTCCCCCCAGGCTGCTGTTGATTTCCATGGAAAGGAAAATTCCAAGGTTGAGACTATAATCCATGGGTATACTTCATGTACACTAGGTTATGACCTTCGACTTGAGGTTTCCCCCCAACTTGAGGTTGACCTCCAACAGGAGGTTGAAAACCAGAAGCGACAAAATGACTTGTGCCTCCAACTTGATTGGATCTACTGGGGCTAGTGCGATTAGATCCTCCAGGTGAAGGTGGAGGAGGAATGCTAGGCCCCCCATAGAGAACCTAAGTAGGTGTAGGAACAAAACTACTAGAAACATTATACCCAGGAGGAACAAAATGATTAGGCCCTCCAGATGGATTCTGGGAAGGATTAGCAATAGAAGTATTCAAAGTGTTATACCTAAGAGGAAGTGATGGATTTGATCTAAGTGGAAGTGGTGTTCCAATAGGATCTTGAGTGATGACTACACTTTCGGCAAAAACATGCGTAACTTGTGGGACCATGGTAGAGATAGTGAGTTGGAGAGGAAGAATTGTGTGAGAACCAACCAACAATTGGTCTAAAACTGCGACAACATTACTGGTTGTGCCAGTAAAATTATCTAAAGGTATTGTATAAGTAGTGGAAGTCATAGGCATATGTGATGCCATAGGTTGATTAGAGGTCATCTGGTGTAGATGATTCATTCCTAGTTTTTCAAAAATATATTGCCCGAAGAGGTTATCCAAATAGAACGGATAGGGGGAGAAGAGCTAGGATTAACAATTCTAGCAGTATGAACCAGAGTTCTAAATGAATCACTCTGAAAGAGTGGATCATCTACACCAGAATCTATGTGAGGTCCAGCAGGTATTCTAGTATAATCTTCAACAACAACGTCTCTCGATGAATTAATCTAGAGAAAAAGTGGATCTCATACAACACTCAATAATGGATTTACAGGAAGTATTGATTCCTCCAATGGATTAGAACTTTAGGAGGACCCTCTGGTGAGTTACGAAGAAAAGGAGTGTATTCTTTTGAATCTTCCAGTGGTAACCCTTGCATCCTATGTGAACAACGAGGGCTCATGTTGGCTGCACAAAATAAAGAATGAAATAAATCTATGGCCAACTAGAGAAAAAAACATCACTCACTAATAAAATATAAATATCAAACATGCAAACAAACCTTATTTCGATGTCACTATTTGGTGATGAAATCCAACGTCGCGAAATCAAGACAAGAAGGGGTTGGGATAAAGTGGGTGGAAAATTTACGTTGATGACCCGTTTAACGCACTTACACCCTGGTTCAATCTCCCACACATAATCGTGGGTATACCCTCCAAGGATCCTAAGTGAGTTTGGCCAACTTCAATTCTAGGTATTGTGAAGACTTTCCCCTCCACAGTCACCTCGTGTAAAGAATCTAAAGAGATAGGCCACTAAGGTTACCAATTACGACAATGATCCGTAGAGGAGTAGTCGACGGTCCGATCCATGTGCAAGGGCAGGGTATCTAAGCCTGAAATCAACTCGAGAAGGTCCCCAAATAATTTTATTCTCAAGTGACCCCCAATAATATGCACAATCTCTACACTAAGACCAACAAACCAGGGTGAGTAACTCTGTCAACCCTAATGCGGCCTCGTGATTGACCCTTGTGTTAGAAGGGCTTCCCAAGACAAAATGTAGTAAGTGGGTTTGAACTCTACCTATCACAAGATACTATTGTGTGTTTTGATGATTTGGAGAGTGTGCCTTACAACCTATTCCAAAGCACTATCCTAGCTAATGTTGGTGTATAAAAGTTCTAGAAAATAAAAGTTGCTAATAGATTTTAAAATTACATTGTATTTTAAAGGTTGTTGCTTACTCAAAAGGGAAACAAAAGTGAAACTGATGATGTATTTGACCTTGACTCAATAAAGTGCAAGAAGAGATGATATGTAATTGTTTCATTCGATGAACTCTAATTACAATAGGGAGAAGGTTTTTCTTTTCAAAATACCAAAGATACAAAGATAAATTTCTCAATTTGTGAATGATATGGATTCCAAACAATAAAAAACTATTAAATTTTCCAATTTTTCTCTTTTCAACAAATATTTGAGTGCAAATTTTTTCTTACAAAGACTACTAAAAAGAAGAATAAACTTTAGTTCTTTCCTTTTCAAACCAGAACAAAGACATAATCCAAAAAAAAAAGAATGGTCTAAGAAGACTAATGCACTCTCAACAATATTTACCAAATCAAACTCATAATGCAAGAAAAAATGAAAAGATAAGAAAACCTTTTGTCGAATGAAAACAAAAATTGTTTCTCAATCAACGACAATCCAAAACTCAACAGAAATCAAGAACAACTTATCAAACAAGCACCCAGGAACAAAGTCTTGAGATTATACCCTTGCGACAAGAAGTAAAAAATGAAATTTACAAAGCTTATGAAGATGACTCTCAATCCTTGAAAATCAATCAAATATTGGCTTAAAATATGTAAATCAATCATTCATAAAAGATAAAATTTCATCCCAAGAAGTAAAGACAAATCTAGGCAAAGAAAAGAAAATTGGCTGACACTCAAAAATTCCTACAGGAATCGTTGCAGGCTGTAGAAGGATACAGTGCGACGATGCAAGATCGTCGTAGGTTGTTAGTAAGGCACAGTGAGACGTTGTCGCGCTGGTATACACAACCAGAGTGCGACGATAAACGGTCTTCGCAGGTTGAAAACAAGACATAGTGCGACAATCTATGAATATAAATAAAAATTGGAAGAATGAAAAAAATTCTCAATGAACCTTCAAACCCAGGGAGTGAAGATGGATAACCCACAGACTCAAAGAATGAAATTGACCAAAAGAAGGCACGATAAAAGAAAATAAGAAAAAAAAAAACAAAAAAAGGTCGTTTCCCCAGTATGGTGGCCAATTTTGTTATAAGACAAATCGGTAAGTGCAGACACAAGATAATCTTCCTAACTTCCACAGGAAGCTAGAACAAAACACGACAGAATATAAACTTCACCTTAGACTTCATTGTCATATAAAATAGCTTAGAGAGGTACAAGTGACATACCTTTTAAATGATGCTTGATACTCACTAGTGTCATCCTTGTCGCTCCATATTTGGATTTGCGAGCTGGTGAACCTGTTTAAGAAACACAAACCAACAAAGAGAGAGAAAAAATATATATATATATATATATATTCCAATGAATTCTATGTGTAAGATCAAGGAGTTATACAATAAAAGTCAAGACACCTTTATATGGAAGAAATGTATTGTTGCATTATATTAAATGGAAAGTGGAGATTACAACCCATGCCTTGATGTTGCAAGGTCCCTTTCAATGGCTCTTTTCTCCAACACACACACTTTTTCTCCAGTGATTTTGATGAAGAAGATCCACAATATGACTTAGAGAGCTAAAGGAAAGCTATCTCAAGTATAATCTGTAGAAAAATTATTCATGCATATGCAAGCCTTTGCAAGCCTTATCCTCCATAAGAGATCCCTCTTTATATAGGGTGAAAGAGGGATGGATGAGGAGATTAGGATGATCCCACTAAATTAGAGAAGCGAGTAATATCCAAACTGATCGGAGGCCACCTCATCTTCTAGAAGATTCCCTTCTAGAGCATTCGTGAATTTTTACTTTTCCTTTGTTTAAGCATCATCACACCTTATGCACAGAAAGCCTGTGATGACATCACAATCCAAATTTGGTGCAGAGTGCAACGATCAAGCATCGTCACACCCCATGCATAGACCAGGGTGCGACAATCTCCCTTGTCATAGTTTTTAAGGAAGAAAAGGAAAACCACTTTTCTCATGGAGAAAGTCTCTTTTAATGTTTCCAGGGAACATGGAAGTGAGTTATGCAATGTCGTCAATTGATCACTGGGGTGAAAAAAGTAATGTGTAACAGTGTTGTAGGTTGTATCCCTTCATTTTGCTGGAAAATAAAAAGGAAGGACCTGGTAATTTATCTGGTGGAAATATCCCACACTAAGTGAACCAAGTATATTTGTGTCTCTATTGTATTTTGTATATTTTGTGTTTTATTTCCACATTTGTCTTATTTTATTTCTCTAGGATCCTATTTTTCCAACAACTGGTATCATAGTGAAAGGTAACTTGCAGGAAAATAGGGTTCCTGGTTCGAGTGGGAGCAATGGCAGAAGATGGAAAGTTTAGGTTCGATAAATTTAATGGACAAAACTACCAATTATGGAAGATGCAGATGGAATATTTTTTATATCAGAAGGATCTATTCCTACCATTTGGTGGAATAGCAAAGAAGCCAACTACCATGAAGGAAAAAGAATGGGAGGTTCTCGACATAAAGGCAATGGGAATGATACGGCTGAGCCTGGAAGCATCGGTGGCTTTCAATATTTCAAAAGAAAAGACAATGAAGGAACTGATGGATGCATTGGATAAAATGTATGAAAAACCCTTGGCATCCAATAGGTATTTCTAATGAAGAGATTATCTAACATGAATATGTCAGAAGGTGGGTATATTGCAGATCATTTAAATGAATTTAATAAGGTTACTGATTAGCTAAGTTCTGTAAAAGTGGACTTTGATTATGAGGTCAGGGCTCTTCTAATATTTTTCTCATTGCCATAAAGATGGAACATCTTGGTCATGGTTATAAGTAACTTTGTCTCTGGTTCAAAGACTCTAAAATTTGATGATGTTGTTGGTGTTATCCTTAGTGAGGAAATGCAATGGAAAAGCACATGTGAGACATCCGGTAATGCGTTAAACATGGAGAGAATTGGAAGACAAAAGGATAGAGGAAAGGGCTCAAGGAACCGCGGGAATTCTAGGAAGGGAAAATCCAAATATAGACTAGGAAAAATAGAGTGCTAGAATTGTGGAAAGAAAGGACATCTGAAGAAAGATTGCAGAGCTCCAAAGAAACAAAGAGATGGATAGTAGTAGAAAAATCAGGAAGCAAATGTAAGAGGTGATGTGTTACAATATGATTTGATTCTTTCTGTAGATAATATTTCTAAGTCTTGGGTAGTATATTTAGGGGCTTCATTTCATGCCACACCCCATAGGAAACATTTTCTAGATTATGTTCAAGGTGATTTTGGACGGGTTCATTTGGGTGATGATGCACCATGAAAAATTGTTGGAATGGGAAAGGTACAAATAAAGAAAAAGAATGGAAACCAATGGTTGTTTAAAGAGGTAAGACATGTTCTATATCCAAGGAAAAATCTACTTTCAACAGGGAAATTGGAAAGTGAAGGTTGTATATCCATATTTACAGATAAGGTGTGGAAGGTCACCAAAGGATCACTGGTGATAGAAAAAGGAGAGAAGGTAGGTACATTTTATTTATGTACGGGTAGTACTGATTCTTCTATATCATTAGCTTCTATAGGAGTGGATACAATTATTTGACATCATAGGCTTGGATACATGAATGAGAAGGGTATGAAGATACTTCACAAAAGGATTTTGTTTCTAGATCTTAAATAAATCGATTTGGATTTCTGTGAGCACTGTGTTTATGGAAAACAAAAGAAAGTCAGATTTCTCAGAGTTGGAAAAGAAAAGAAGAGTGAAAGGTTAGATCCTGTGCATACAGATGTATGAGGACCATCTCAGGTATCATCTCTTGGTTTCTCTCATTATTATGTTACTTTTATTGATGATGCAACTAGAAAAACTTGGGTTTATTGCATTTGACAAAAATCTTATGTTTTTGACACTTTTAATAAATGGAAAGCTTTGTTTGAGAATGAGACAGGAAAAAGGTTGAAGTGTCTCTGATCAGATAATAGAGGTGAATATTGCAGCAAGGAGTTTGATGATTATTGTTCATACCATGGGATTCTTAGAGAAAAGACAGTTCTAGAAACACCACAAGAAAATGGTGTGTCAGAAATGATGAACATGACAATCATGGAGCGTGCAAGGAGTATGAGATTGCATGCATGGTTTCCCTTACAGTTTTGGGTAGATGTTGTAGATATTGATGTTTACTTGATAAAAATAGGACCTTCAATTTCATTGGATGGTGGCATTCTAGAGGAGGCATGGATGGGTAAAAAGGTAAAATATTCATTTTTTAAGATTTTCGGTTGTCAAACATTTGTCCATATTTATAAAGAAAATAGAACAAAGATTGAGGAAAAATCCAAGAAGTGTACCTTTATTGGATACGGTGTTAATGATTTTGGTTATAACTTATGGGATTATGAAAATCACAAAATCATTAGGAGTAGAGATTTCATATTCAATGAGAAGGTCATTTACAAAGATCAGTTGCAGGGAAAGAAATAGGAAAAAGAAAAACCAGAATACACAGTGCTTGATGAGATCATTTAAAAAGAAATTCCAAAGGTATGAGGAAACCAAAATGTACAACAACAGGAGTAACAAGAACATCAAACTCCTACAAGTGTTGTTAGAATATTGTTGGCCCTTGACCAAGTTTTGAATATCCTTGGTCAAGTTTGACCTATTTAGGACTTCAATAGCATGTCGAAGGCAGAGCGCAAGTCGAAGCAGAGATCACGGGATCTTGGTCCCTTTTTAGGGATTTTTGTTTTTTGGGCTTATGTAACGGGTATGGGATGTCATCCCGTGGGTTTACCCATGTTTAGGTGCTTTTGTAAAGTATAAATGGACATCTAGGCGATGTAAGTAAGAGTAGAAATAGTAAGTTTATAAGTAGTCGATAACTGATTGCTATGCTAAGTGCAAGTGGTAATTGTAAATACTTTGTGCATGCTGTGTTGAGAACTTGCAAAGCTAAGTGCAAGTGACTGTAAGAGACTGTGTAAGGGATTTGTGCTATAACCTAGCTCAGGGAGGGAGGATCTAGCGAAGTGTGCACAGATCTCCTGTCTTATGCAGAGTAGGATTTTGTGGGTCTATGCATGTAGAAGATTGATAGAGGGCAATAAAAGAGAAGAAGAGTTGGTGGATGTAGCCCTAGGATGGGGGTGAACCATGTATACCCTGTGTTGTGGTTTCTTGTTATTTATGGTTGTTTTATTGTTTATGTGATTAATGCTTAGTGCACTGATGTATGCTTAGATGAATCGAATATGATAGCTTAGTGTTGAATAATGTGAATGAATGCTAGATCTGGTCTATGTTGATGTGCTTAGTGCTTGAATATATTAGATCTGGGTGAATACCGCACTTCTTTGTTTTTTAGGGTTTTTTTGTGCTATGTATAAAGGCTGAATACTAATGAACTATAAATGTTAAGTTCTTTGTTAAGGTGTTACAATCATAGATCTATGTTCCATATAAGGTTGTAGATACTAGAGTCCTGCAACCACCTCTGCCTCTACCTCAGGTGAGACTTCATCTGCTTCGTAGGTGTTGCCGAAAGGGCCGATAGTTAGGGTTTTGTTGGTGCATTGAACCCTGGGTCTGCCCCTATGCCAAAAAATGGTTCCATTGCTAGGACCTGAAATGGTGATTGCTGGGAACTGAGGAAAAGGAAGATCTGTGTGAAGATTTGACCTGAAACTATGAACTGAGAAAAGAGAAGCTCTATGCGAAGATCTGACCTGAAACTGTGAACTGAAGAAAATAAAGCTCCGTGTGTAGATCTGTTTCCCTAGTGCGCAATATTCTACTTCACTTGTAAAGCTCTGTGCTAAGAAAAGAATTTTGATCTGAAGAAAANTCTGATAAAGGTAAAAGTAAATTTTTTTTATTAAAAAGGTAAGATCCGAAATCTTTGTTCTTTGTTAAAGGTAAGACAAGTGAATTCTTTTTTTTCGAAAGTATGGATCTAGGTATGCTTGATAAATTTTTTCCTAGCTGGAAAACTAGGGCACAGTTAGAAGAAAGAAGATTTGATATGAGTAGATCTGATAAGAATAGTGAAAGATATGTTATCCTTATGCATAGAAAGAATGTTTGGACTAACAAATGGATGCAGGATCTTAGAAAGAATTTTTTGCAGGTTAGCTACTATGATCCTAGTGCATAGTACACGAACGGCTGGGGATTATTTACAAGAAAACAAGGATTAACCCTTTGTTACAGTTGCAGAAGACCGAGACATCTTGCTAAAGAATGCCCTAGTAGAATACCTAGTTGTCTTTGTTGTAACGCTATGGACCATGAAGTTTTGGATTGCCCTAGAATGATTGCTAAGGTTGAAAGAATGAATATGAGATAAGGAAACCCTAAGGAAGGTCAAGAAACTAAGACCATGGCAAAACCCCATAAAGAATCATAGAATGTATTGCTACAAATGAAAGAAACCTTGAATGATCACATAAACGTCAACTTATGAGAGATCTTCATAGAGAAAGAGTGCATAGAAACAACAATAGGAGACTTCAACATTGACTATGTTCTGGATGAGGAAACACAGGTGAATATCATGATAGAAAGAACTTGGGAAATTTTAGGAAATCCTGTTATGAGTCCTTCATTGGGAGGAATAGGATTATTTTGAGGAAATCTGATAACCCTATGTGGAAGAATCACCCAGATATCTGTGAGTGATCATGGAACTTCGACAGAGGAAGATTTTGAGGTTGTTAAATCTATTGAGAACAACACCCCATTTACTATGTTACTAGGAAAAACTTGGATTGAGAAGGATTAGGCTAGAAGAAAAGAAGAGGAAGCCCTAGAACAAAATAAGAAAGAATTAAAAGATTTCATGACTAGGAGGATAGCACACTTGATTGAAAAACATGAGAATAGATCGAAGCTATTCATAACCAAAAACTTGGATGTCGAAGTTGAAAGAATAGAAGAAGACTCACATAAGAGTGGAGCATATTCCTGAGAAAAAGAAGAAGTATTTCCATTGAACCCTATGAAATAATCTCAACAACGCAAAGTTACTATGCCAAAAGGAGACAAAAATCAAAATGGAAAGAGGAATACCAAGACAAAGATCACATGGAAAAAGGGTAGAAAGCTCAGTAAGAAGAGAGAAAACATAGAAAAGTTATAGAAGGTTCTAGAGGGAACCTCACAGGAGGAAGGTTTGTAAAACTGGAACTTCGTTGGGATATCAGAATTGTGCAATATGGCACCTCGCCATGGAGAAGCAATATAACCGTTGAAGGAATTATGACCGTTATCCCAACACTTCCGAATGATTAGAACAACAGTTATGACCAGAAATCTCGTCATTGAACCGTTGGGACCACGTCGCAACGAACAAAACCGCATTGATGAAGGCCTCTTGTCCATTGGAGAGATCCGTTACATCGTTGTCTACTTATTCTGTCGACTATTGCACCAAGAACACTTTTGCGAATTGTATCCAAGCCAACTCATTGATACCGCATTGTTTACTAAGATTTCACCACCTTATATATTGCATTGAGCCATTGTTCATTGACCTGAGTCATCCGATATCGAGCGTGTATGTTAGAAGAACTCAGC
>JASDQU010170518.1:9435-22242 GCA_032191745.1 Picea mariana | reverse complement strand
TATATATATACCACAAGTATCACTTAGACCTAGATTTTATTTTCCTAGGTTGGGCGACATTTTATTAGGGAAATTGTTTTTAAATCTTTCTTATCACATTATTCATTCTATGGCCATATAGGTTCACTCACTTATTAGTTAACAATGCTACGTTCCTTTCAAGACGCACTAGGTTCTCCAAGGGTTCCACTCACCTCATTCTATTTCCCTTGTGCGATGTACCATTCAATACACACTACATGCTCCAAGGGTGCCACTCAACTAATTCTATTTTTCTTGCACGACGTGCCTTTCAGGACACACTACATGCTCCAAGTGTGCCACTTGCCTCTTGAATGAATTGGTAGAAATAAAAAAACCCTGGATTCAATACTCTGTCAGGTGATCTTGTGGGAGAATAAGGGCCTCTAAGGAATAAGACCCCTACCTTATTGCGCACCCCTTAGAATCATTCTGAGTGACTGTCGCAGTCTTCCCTCATGGCATCATGGGTTTTCTTGAACTAGGTAATTGTTAACCTACAGTTTAAGCCATGATGGGAGTGATAGTAGGTTGTGGAAGGACTGTTGTTGAAACCTCTCCCTCAATGTCTCTGGTAGTCATGCGTGACCCCTCTACTCCACATGTGAGTCTGGTCAGAAAGCTTGCATCATCCTGTGTCATCAACGAATTATGTCAAAAATAAAATCCATAATCATAACATCTATTCAGATGCACATAAGTCATATATATACAATAGTCAAGACCCAATAGTCCACTCCCTGACTCAATCCAGAGTCTAAGGGTTTCATTGATGCCTCTACGTCCTCGAGGTCCAAAATCCTACACACTCAAGAGAACGGAGTCAATAGCACCTATCTATATCAATACAAAAAAATAACATGTCATCTTATCCATAATGCCTCATAATCATAATCAAATTCCCAATAGTATAAAAATCTGAATCACTTGCAAGCAAGTGTCCTCAAAGAATAATTTCGCTTAGTGCGGGAAAGAGCAGGATGTTACATACACTCCCTCTTGGTCTAAACTTTGTCTCTAAGTTTCACAATATATAAGTGTCGAAATAACGTGTATCGCAATATCATAAGTCTAACTATCCAACAAAAATGGAAACTGTTGGCGCATATCATATGCACCCTATGATGTCGTTGAGTTTGGACTATATTTTTTGCAATGGACCTTGACGTCATCTACTGTTTGAAACCTTAGCTTTCAAATGCGATGTTCTAGGATTCAGATCGACTCAGTCGTGAATTCATCCTCATCCGACACCTACAAGGTTCCCAAGTCAAAACATGTGTAGTATCACTAATCATAATGTCTCAAACAGAGATGTGAAAAACATCATGCATACGTCTCAAGAATCAAGCAAGGCTGCTCATTACAAAACATGCCTCTCTTTTCCACAATCTCGTAGGATCCCATGAACCTAGGATATATTTTATCCCCTTTTCCAAACTTGATCTAACTCTTATGCGGTTTCAGATGCAAAAATACTTGATTGCCACATCGTAACTACGATTGAAATGACACACATCCACATAAGTCTTTTGTTGATCCTGCGCCTCCTTGATCCTTTGTATTATAGTTTGCATTTAATATTCCATTTATTGGATCCCTTCTGGTCCCACCAGGACCCTATCCTCAAGCCAATCCCAAATCCAAGGCATTTGACACATTCGCCCATAGATAAACTCAAAGGGCGCCATCTTAATGGTGCTTTGGTAATTGTTGTTACAAACGAATTCTACCAGTGACAAGAATTCTTCCCAACACTTCTGTTGGTCCATCACATACATGCACAACATGATTTCCAAGGTATGGTTCATTTGTTTGGTCTGCCCATTATTCTTCGGGTGATACGTAGTACTAAAGTTAAGTTGGGTTCCCAAGGCCTCTTGGAAACTTGTCCAAAATCATCTAGTAAACATCGATCCTCGATTAGATATAATCCTCTTAGGTATGCCATGTAGCCTCACAATATCATTGATGAAAAATATAGCTATGTCATGTGCCTGGTATGTTGTATGAATAGGAATAAATAAGCACTCTTCATCAGAGTGTCGACTACCGAAAAAATCGAGTCATGTCTCCTTGCCGTCAGTGACAATCCAACAATGAAATCCATCGAAATAACCTCTGATTTCGATTTTGGAATAGCATGTGGCTATAGTAATCCTGTTGGATGTCTATGTTTAGCCTTTACCTACTAACATTCTAGACATCTGGCCACATAGTTAACTATGTTTGCCTTCATTGCCTTCCAGAAGAATAAGGGTTTAAGGTCTTCCCTCATCTTTGTGACTCCTGGGTGATCCATGTACACTACTCTATGAGCCTCGTTTAGGATAAAACTCCTCAACTCATCGTTCGGTGGTACATAAATTTGATTTTTAAATCTCAGTAGTCCATCGTCGTCCAACGTAAATCCTTCAAATATTGGCAGCATCAATGTGTTTTGTCCGATAAAATCCTTGACCTCTTTGTGCCAGTCATCGTCACACTGCAAATTTAGAATGTTTTCACATAGATTCATCTGAAGAGGCAACACCGAAAAGCTGTGAGGTCTCCAAATCAAAGCATATGCCACTTGGTTCATTGTTCCTTTTATGTAAGAAATCTCTAAATCATAATCGCTAAGAAATTTCGACCAACATTGTTGTCGCGCATTCAGGTTGCTTTGTGTAAAGATGTGTTGTAGTCCACATTGGTCCATCTTTACTTCAAATTTTCATCCAACAAGGTAGTGTATCCAAAACTTCAAGGCATAAACAATTGCTAAGAACTCCAGATCATGCGTCACATAGTCCTCCTCATGCCTTCTCAACTTCCTCAAAATGTAAGCAATCACCTGACCGTCTTGCATCAAGACTCTGCCTAAGCCTTCCTTGGATGCGTCAGTGCACACCAAGAAGTACTCGTCCATGCTAGGGACCTTTAGTGTCGATGTTTTTTTCAACAACTCCTTGAGTCTCTAAAATTATTCCATGCATTTCTCGATCCAAACAAAGTTCTTTCTCTTCTTCTGCAATTTTGTGATCGGATTTTCTATCTTTGAGAATCCCTCAATGAACCATCAATAATATTCTTCTAAAACCATGAAGATACACACTTCTGGGAAATTCATTGGTGTAGGCCATTCCATAATAGCCTCTACTTTTTCTAGATCCATGACAATACCTTCGCCAGAGATGACATGCCCTAAGTAGTGAATATTCGATTGATAAAAAGAGCATTTGGAAAATTTCCCAAACAATTTGTGCTCTCGCAGACACTGTAGTACCAAGTGTAAGTGTTCTTCATGCTCCTCCATTGATCGATAGTAAATACAAATATCATCAATGAATACTTGGAAGAACTTGTCCATGTACTCGCGGAACACCCCATTCATCAAACTCATAAATACCCCTGGGGCGTTTGGCAGTCCAAACGGTAAAACAATAAACTTGTAATGTCCAAACCTCATCTTAAAAGTGGTCTTAGGGATGTCATCCTCCTTGATCCATAATTGGTGATACCTTGATCACAAATTGATATATGAAAACATCGTCGCACCCTTGATCTGATCGAACAGATCATCAATCCTTGACAATGGATATTGATTCTTGATCATTGCCTTGTTCAATTAACAGTAGTTAATGCAGAGTCTCCATGACCCATCCTTATTTCTTATGAAAATAATAGGTGCACCCCATAGTGACACAGTTGGACATATAAGTCCCAGGTCCATCAAATCCTTCAATTGCATTCTCAACTTGTGTAACTTCGGGGTTGACATATGATAATGTATTCTCTTTATTGGTGCTATCCTTGGTTTTAGGTCTATGGTAAACTCCAATTCCCTATCAGGTGGCATCCCAGGAAACTCCTCTGGAAGGACGTCTGCAAGATCTGTCACCACGGGAAGGTGTTCTAGATAGTCCACTACTCCTTTATTGTTTAATGCAAGGATCACATAAAGATTACACCCCTTGCGCATGATCTTTTGTAACTAAAAAGAAGAGATGAACCTCAAGGAAATTCCTTGGTTCTGACCTACAATCACGCATTTTTGTGCCTCGTCATCGACCAAGCTCAATCGTTTTGTCTTACAGTTGAGTATATCCTCATGCTATTCCATCCAGTCCATACCGATCATGATGTTGTAAGATCCAACTATCATGATGTACATGTTCTCCCTAGTGACAAACTCTCCTAGGTTAAGGTTACATCATGTAATCTTTCGTCTGACCTTCTGTTTGGCTCCTGAAGCCATCTCTTCAAATCTAAAATCATCATATTTGACTTCCTTTACCTTAATCCTTTTTAGTGTTGCACTAGAGATGAAACTCTTAGTAGAACCGGGATCTATCAAATACTAAGAATTTGGTTAGTGATGGTACTTGACGTCTTAAGCACAATCGACTGGTACTCTACTTGGAGGTTATTCACCGCTGCATGAATCTGATGGGCCTTGCCCAAAAATCCCATGGTAGTGGGTCCAGTTGATCCAGATGCTTCGACCCCTTCCTCTGGAAAGTAAGGCTGGTAATGTGGCTCCCCACAATCCAAAACACATTCTGTGGTCCAGTATTCCTGGTACCCAAAGTAGAAACTGAATTCTAACAATAAGGTCAAACTCAAACTTCTTGACCTTAAGTTTCTCGGTAATTTGGTGTGGATCATATTGAATCAGCTCCAAAATGGGCCTTGTATTCGGGTAGCATGCGAACTCCTTGTCACAAGGTGTCTAACTCGTTGAGCTTATGCTCAAATAATTTCTGTGAAAGATACCTCTCCTAGAATTGTTCCTCGAGTAGTTCCCATGACACGTCGTCAACAACCATGTTCAAATGTGGTAGGAGAATCTTTTTCCATAGAAGAGCTATCGCCCTTCACTTGAAGGAACACCATGCATACCTTCATGCTAGAGGTCATAATCATGAAGCATGAAGCACAATGCCTTTCTCTATAACCATGCCTCAATGACACAATCGTTCGTGACACTCGTAAACTTGAGAAATCAACTCTTTTAAGTTCTCGGTGGATGCTAACAATAATAGTTAGGGTGCATTGTGCACCCTCAGGGGTAAAGGTTCCCTATCCTCATCTCAGTACTGATAGTGGATCAAGGCCCCTTTCACATTACCTGGAAGAGCCTTGTGAGACCATCATTGTAATGTACCTCAAATTTTCCATAGAATTTTTTTTTCTACGAAACATTAATCTCCAATTCTATTTAGCAGACTCGTAGTTAAGAGGAGGTAGTATTTATTGCCATCATTAATATCTGTGATTTTTTCTCATGTTCTAACTATCAACAATGCCATTCCTACCCCAACCTAAATCACATTTAACAAAGTTCTTATATGAATAAATATCCACACTCTGACATTCCCCTTAAGTCCTAAAACTATTCTAATGCTCACATACATACATACATACATACATACATATATGTATATATATTAGGCTTAGGACTTATGATCCTAAACTCCCCCTTAAACATAAGCTTCTATACTTATGTGCAAGGGAAATATCATTTGACTTTTGAAATTAAACTTGTATGCCATGCATAATGTAATGGGGTTGAGAGTATCCACCCTTAGTGAAATATTATTGTCTTAACATAAGGTAATTGACATTTCTTTGCATGGCCAAAATCATCGAACGAATCCCCTGTGAATTAATGGTTGGGTAATGATCTTCCAGTCACCATCTACATAAAGGTTTTGGATAACAAAACTCCACCCTAACAACTCGTTTAACTCTGCCTTAACTGAATGATGCCACAACTGAACAATGTCTCATTTGAATGATATGCTAACTTATATGATGTAAGTTAGAGTTAAAGTGTTCCAGTTGATCGTGTTACAAAGGCACTACTCTTTACTTCACATTTCTTAATATGAAAAGAAGGGTTCTTGTCAGATATGATTTAAACCTCTCAATTGGCTATTAATGGAGGTCTTGTGTGATGGTTGTCACCTGACCCCTCATCCAATATGGTCACTCTAGCTCTGCCTTATCACATGGGTAGGGACAACCTTCATACCATCAGCATTTATTTTTCATAGTAAGAGCTCTTTAGGGTTAAATGAGTTTTTCTTTTGTCATTTGTGAAGTTCTTCGAATTAGCTCTACATTTTATTTTCTCAATGAGGGAGATTGGAAACTTGGAGGATTTTACCCGGTGGAAGTAGGCATCTCTAGCCGACAACCTTGGTAAGTTCACGAAGTTCTTGTATTCTAATATTTGAGTGGAACCTCGGGGTTTCATTACAGTGGAAGAAACCCTTTGTACTGTAATTCTTATGATGAATTTTAGTTAGGTTTCCCCATTATCGTTATTCTCCTTGAAAACTCCCTGGACTGTTCTCACTCCTGGGTAAGTAGACTTCGTTGTCATGTTATTGTTGATCTTCCTGAAGAGGACTCGACATTCTTCCTTCTTACTTTCGATTTCAATGAATTTTCACAAGCATAGTTTTCATATGTATTTTACTCTTAGGGTCTCATTGTTCCCATACATTCATTACATTTCCTCCATTGTTAAGAACTATTATTTGGTGTTGAGCCTCTGTGAGACTACGCAAGAGTTCTAGCCCGGAAGTTAAATTGACATGGTAGAATCCATGTTGTATACTGCATGTTATATTCTATCCAAGTTAAAGAAAATTCCATTTGGTAGGATTTAATAGTGTTTACTGTCTTGGTTGGGTAATTTGTATTAAGTTTTACTTGGGGTTCCTCCATTCCGTAGATTCCCCAAACTACTAGTTGACTCTTACAACTGTAATCTTCCTTTAGAAATATTACTGTATTTTCCTTCGGCATATCCATATATAAATAGATATTAGGGAATTTTGTGAATCAAATAAATTCCTTATAAGAACATGCTCTACGACATGCAGTTATTTGGAATCTGTATTTAATTTTGGGTCATCGTTTCCATTCAATTATCTTTGATGTATGTGTGTGAAAAAGGCCATTCAAGCCTTGTAAACTCGACAAGAATGTTGATTATGTATTTAAAATTCGAATGAAAAGCATCCTCTTAACACAAAGAATCGACCCATGTTAGAATTTTGATAACATGATTGCATATAGTATTTATTTTGTGTTTAAAGTTGGGATTTCCAATGTTAATATTATTTATTGATTTCTTTCCTAAAGAGTTTGATATAGATAAATTTGGTAACCAATTCTAATGATGGTACCTTGTTATTGCGAGGGTACCCATCAAGAGGTTCTTGGACCCCATTCCCCCTTCGGTCTTGTTGGCAGCCAATTAAATTTTTTCTATTGTCTTATAAGCTACCTACACCTATGTCTTCCGAACTTCAAATTGTCGTCGCATTTTTCAAATAGACGATATTTTCATTTCTTGTGAAATTTGCAAATTTGTCTTCATTAAGTTTTCACAACTATAAGCATGAAAAATTCTCCTTTCGAGGTCACATTTCGATCGTTATTTGAACTGTCATGATCTTTTTATCGATATTTTCTATGGCACTTACCTTTGGTTTATCATCATGTGGCTGAAAGGACTTTTAAACTATGCTCGTTGGACATTTTTATATTGATTGCATAACTTGATTTTATTAAGTTTGTGAGGCATTGAGCATATAGATTTATATTTTTTATGACTTTCCTAATTATTGATTCTATGAATTGCATAGGGGTCATGATTTATTTTTGTTTTTATATATATGATGTGATCCTTATTATAGCTCTTGGATTGTCAATTTTATGAGTATCGATTGGCACAATGGTTTAAAACTTATGATTTATACAATGGCGCATGGTTAACATTTGGGGTTGGTTTCACGTTGAATGACAACGGTTTGAAAAACTATATTTGATTGGGCGCGTTGGTATAACACTCACCATTTGATTCTTTGGTTGGCCAAATGATATGGTTTTTGAGCTATGCTATGATTGTTTGAACAGATGTGGAACTTGGCGGTTGTACTTTACCATAACTATTGTGCATGGCGGTGAATAACTCCACCACCCTCGCATGCACGCATTAATGCTTTCCCCCTTTGATCGTTCATTGTTGTTAAACCGAACAGCTCTGCTCCTGTGCGTTGGTGAATTCGAACCAAACCCTTACCATGTGTTCGATTCATGGCACCAGTCGTCCGAGCTGAACCCAATGGGAACCAAACTCTGTTGATGTTTGGAAGTGCCCGCAGTGACCTCGAGGAAAATGGGTGGCTTCCATTTATACAAAGATTCGAGGGTTTTAACCTCTGCGTAGCTCGACAATTTTCCATGACCTTTGATGGCTGTCGAGCCAAGGTCGACGATATTCAATTGGAAATTGATGAACATTTTATCAGTCTTGCTACGGGTTTTCCTGCCACTGGAAAATGATGGTCCAAGAATTGCAAAGTAGAGGAGGTCCCATGGACACTTCTCTTCCAGTCGCGTAAAATCACCTCCTGTGATAGAGGTATGCCTGTGACCATGCTTAAACAACGTTGGCATGATTTATTAATGATAATCAAATAGTTTATCACCTGTGAGGGTCAGTACGGGTTTGTGTTCTTACACCACCTGCGTTTGCTTATGGTTTTTATGGGTTATCAACTCAATATGCCCTATTATTTGCATAGAAGCCTGTTTAAAATGTCAAAGAAGTACAAAAGAAACCAGGTTGATAGTAGCCTTTTTCATTATGGACTAGTGAAGCTTATTTTTGTCTGGCATTTGAGTCTGCACGGGGATTGTTGGAGCAATTTCATGGCTCGCAATGGTTTCGGGGATTCGAACCTTACACAGGTCGACAAACCAGTGGTGAGAGAGGTCAAGGTTGTACCCCTAGTACCCTACCATATCCTTCTACCTAAACCCTCGGCTGACCTTCCTATCGACTCACCCCACATTGTGAGTAAGAGTGTTGAGACTATTAAGCCTATGGGAAAAAAGACCAAGCAAAACCTCACTGCAAATGCCAAAGGGAAAAATAATGCACGTTTAATTTCACGGATGGCAAGAAATAATCCAAAACCTCATGTCGATCCAAACCCTATCATGTTGAGTGAGGACTCTGATTCGGAAGTGGAGCATTTCTTGGCTAGCGAATACCACTATTCGCAAGGTTTGTGTGTTGAACCCTCGTATGACTTTGTGTCAAACCTACCCCCCTGCCTACAGGACGACCCTAACTACCCAAGCATTAAGTTTCCTTGTGAAACCCTGGGTCATTTATCCAAACCCTCTCCTGCTCTGTCTAAACCTACAGTGTCACTCTGTGATCAATGAAATGCATGGTTAGAGCGATACTATAATGATGTTCCGATTCTCCAGTCAAAGATTCAATCTTTGGAGGACCAGATTGCAACCCTAACCAATCAAAAGGCCAAGTTGCAAGCGACTGATAAGAAACAAAAGACAACCGGCTCCATCTTGCTTAAAAATGTGGAATCATCCACAGTTGTTGTTAATTCCAAGCTGTTCTAATTGAGCAGCGTCGTTGCTACACAGGTATGGAAAATTTCATTTCATTGTGCAAATAATCTAGGTGAGTATAATGTTTGTGATTCAGTTTTCAAACAGCTCTGTTCACATCATTGAATGATTCTGTTACATTTCATGCATTCTATATATGGACTTGCTTTGAACAAAAAAATGTTGATTCAATATATGATATGGTTATTTCCAGTTTAGCAATCATTATATTTCGATTGGATTTGAGTGGTATGTTTTGAGATCTGATTGACTAGTTTATAAAATTAATGGTTTGCCTCCAAATGATTGGGTTTATATCATGCTCAGATTGGATTTGTTTATGATCCGTGTGCTATAGTTGATAAATGGTTTGATTGAGTTTGATTGTTACAATCTTACGTGGATTCGATTTCATTATCATTGGTATGCTAGGACTGGTAAATGTTTCAGGAGGATACCTGTTACGATGTTGTTCTATATTTGATTGATTCCAAGTTAATTGACCCTGTTTCTTTGATAAAAAAAATACGCTCAAATGACATCCGCGCTCGAATTGGAAATGAATCCAAATCTTAACAATTGGGTGAAAATCCTTAGCTAAATCGATTCGTTTTTGTTCTAAGTTGGAAAATTCGTTTTACAAATCGATTTCAGATTATAATTGATGCTCTGTATTTTAAATTGTGAAATGAATAGATCAAACTCTGTTACATTCCATTTGATTAAAATGATTGTGATCAAAATTAATCGATCCTTTCTGTTGATTGTGCAAGAATCAGTAATCGAAATCTATGACAAATCCTGTTTTATTGATCCTATCACGTTTTGGTTATGTGTCGGTTATGGTTTGAATTCATTCACAGCCTAAATCTTTTTGATTTACAGTTATCGTGATCATCCTATTTGATGAAAGTATAACGAAGCGTTTTCTATTTGTTATGTTTTCGATTGAATATCAAAACGATCCCATTCGATTTGTTGAGACATGATTATGATGCTGTTACATGTGATTTCATTTACCCGATTTGTAACGATGATCGAAACAAGGTAGTTCTTTCTTTGCATTCGATTAAATGATTTGAATCTTGTTGCTATATCGTTACAGCTATAACAAGTGGAAAATGGTTGTGTTGGATTAGATCGTATCACATATGATATGTTTCATTATCATTTTAAATTGGATATGAAATAATTTTAGTATTTTTTGATTATGAATTTGAAGACCCGATTTTGTGGTAACGAAACAACAGAGTATTCCTATCTTTGTGTTCGGTTGAATCACTTTTGATTCTATTTACTGTTGAATGATAAAATCATTTGAATCTTAAACGATTCTTTTTTTATTATTGGAAGGTAATCGGATTTAATTCTTTTAAAAGATTTGATTTGATTTCAATTGTGATTATGTATATTATTTTATACTAGCTACAGAATCAGATGATTCTGTAGCTAAGTCTGTGGAATCAACTTTTTATTGTTTTGCTCATAAAATATCTCTCTAACTTGTTTTTTTGGTCTATTTCAGGTGAATTCGAAATTGCATTGGATTGAATGAACAATTTAGAGGATATTTGAAATATTTTAGTTTCATTTTAGTTCCTAGTTTAGTTGATTTTGGGAATATCTTCCCAGATTATGTAAACAGTTTGATACTATCCACAAGGAGGTTTTACCCTGTGGAAAAAATTATAAATGCTTATTATTTTTGTAATAATGATCATCCTCATTCGTGGGAGAACAAGGATATGGAATTTTAATACAGACTGAGACAAAATTTGATATTCTGCTACAGCTTTAGCTTTTCATAATATAAATATTTTGTTCATGTTTATGTGTATCTATTTGCATTTGGTTAATGACTACTTTAGCTATCTTAGTCTTCTGCAAATGATATAGATTAATCAATATAATCGATATCCAATTTCTTCCAACACTTAGAAAACATAGCAGTTGCTTGATTCAGTTTGTGAATGACAGATTTCTCTTCTTCATAAGTTGAATTATTGAGTATAAGTTTTTTCATAACAGGTTTCCCTTATTGAAGAGATTTATAAATCATATAATTGTGATGATTTTTTTTTGTCTTGTTTGTCCTATAAACAACTCAAAGAGCAATGTAGCCTATCGTTTATGAAAATCTTATGAATCATCCGGTGCGAGTTTCCTTCCTCCGACCAGCTTCGAAGTCATCATACACAGGACAAATCTGGAGCGTTTCTAGGTCAGTTTAGTATATTTTTAATAGTTTAGTTTAGATATAAGTTTAGTTAGATATATGTAGAGTTAGTATATTAGATTGTTTAATTTCAGTAAGTTTTATTTCTTGCTCATAAAATTATAAAAATAAAAAAATATCTCTAACTGTCTTAGGACACAAAGCACATGAGTTTTACAGGTTTTATTTAAATCTGTCAGTTGTAGATATTGTATATTTGTGAATAATTTATAGTGCAATAAGTAGTTAGATAGCTAATTAATAGATTTAGTATAGTAGTAATTAGTAGATTGTGCATATATAGTTATTAGAGTAGTTTAGTTCTGTTTTAGTTTTAGTTTGTTTTAGTAGTTAATTTTGATTAGATTAGTGTATTAGTTTGTTTTAGTGTTAGTAATAGTTTGTTTTATTTAGTGTTATTTAGTTTAGTTTCTTGTATTTAGTTTTAGTTAGTTTGTTTTATTTAGTTTAGTTTAGTTAGTTTAGTTTTAGTTAGTTTATATTAGTTTTCTCTTTGGTTTTTAGGACCTTAGAATGCCCAATGGAGCCGTTAAGCCCTCCAGGGTGGTTCATTCCAATCGGCTTGGGTTATTAGACAACCCCGGACCGGTTCCACTCTCTCAGTTGACGGACGGTCAATTTTGTCTGTCAACAGGTCTAGGGCGTCTACTCAACCCAAAATGCAAAAGGGAAAAGACATCAGGGTTTCTGTGTCATAAGTTAAGTGAACTCAATAAAACCATTTCCCATCTTAAATCATTCTATTGAAGGGTACATTCGTTTTTCTTCTATTGAATAATTATTAACAATTATTTTGTTTTCCCTGCAGGGACATTCGACCATATAGAAATTCCGAACTCAGGGCTCTGCCACCAACACAAAAGGTATTCAGGATCCATAATGCCACTCTTCATAAACCTATAATGCAAGCATCATGGGTGAAATAATGTCCATTCATAAAGATAGACTATTCTTTACTCTGCACCTCCAATTTTGATGGAAGGGAATAAGGATCATAACCTTATTACTGTGTGAAATAATTGAATGGTATAAATTGAAACTAGTTGTATCATCATTCAAGTGGTATAGTCTATTTTCATATGGGAATATGAACAGTTCCTCCCTTAAGAACAATAGATCTGTTGTATGAA
>JASDQU010170516.1:5308-21188 GCA_032191745.1 Picea mariana | reverse complement strand
TCAGCAAGCTTGTTTCCGCTGCATTTTTACAGTTTCAGCTTATTTCGTTATTTAATAGAAAACCAGTTTTACTGTATCTCTGTTATTTTCGTGTTAAGCACCTATTAATAATCTGTATTCATTTCGTTCTGCTCATAAAATCCGGATCAGCCACTACTATTTGAAACGCTACATGGTAAGGAAGACGAGGTTTTAAGTCGGTCGTATCAAGCATGATCATTCTCGGATTATAAGTCTCAGTAGATCCTAAGGCAGATAACAGAGCCTTTCTCTAGGAAGGGAAACTCTAGAGGACTTCCAAAGAAGACATCGCACAAGGGGTTTGTGACAAATCCTCCACCACAAAGTAGTTATGGGCGGCCCTTGCGTTTGGGTTGTGGGAAGCTTTCTTGAACGCACCTTTGGGGATGTGTGCCATTTTTTCGCCGAATGTCTTCTCTATCTAGAGAGGAAGAGAGGAAGAGGTGGGTTTTCATCTTCCTTACTCTTCTCAGAGGTGTTTGGCATTCCGTAGTCGCATGTCCTGGTCGTTATGTCAACACTACCTTTCATCATGTACACATTTGCGGACGAAGGATTACTTGCAAATGGGGGGGGTCCCTGATTTCCCCCTTCCGCGCTCGAAGAGGCTTGAGTCAAATTTTGCCCATGTGGAAATGGATTCATTAACACGGCATGTTGTTGCTGTGCCAATAACTTCTGGGCCTCTGCAAGCCGAGGGCACTAGTGAGTCGGATGGTCTTCCTTGCAAATATTACATGGATACTTCAACTTCTTCTTTTCAGTGTTTCCCCCGTGTTGGCACAGGGGTAGAACCAAGTTTCAATGCTCAAGAGTGCACCAACAAAGCCCTTACTACCGACCCTTTCGGCAACACATGTGAAGCAGATGAAGTCTCACCCGAGGTAGAGGCAGGGGTGGTTGCAAGACTCAGGTGTCTGCAACCTTAGCTGGGACATACATCTGTGATTATACCTTTTACAGGGCACTTAGTATAGATCATTCATCAATATTTAACCCTTATTATACTTCGCAGATAGCACAGAGCTTTGTGGTGAATACTCAGATTTACAGTATCTCAACACTTAACCATAGTAACCCAGATCAGATCCAGTAGATCAGCACTAAGCATCCTCATACACATCAGATCTAACAATCATATATATCTAAGAAGCATAGAGCATAAGTGGATATATCAAATCACATAGCATAAGAAAAGATAAACACATTGAACCAAAGCACAAAGCATAACACACAGATTTGCATGGTTCACCACCCCCCCGGGGCTACATCCACAAGATCTTATTATTTATTATCATCTTCAAGATGTTACAAGCACAAATCCTCCAAAACCCTTCTTCTCATAGGACAAAAGATCTGTGCAGCTCGCTAGATCCTTCTTCCTTGCGTTACAACACTTAGCTTTCTATATCAACCACACAAAAACTTGCACTTATCCTTGCAAGCCTTACACAGTTCGCATAGAGCACTTATTCGACATCACATAGATGCACTACCAATTGCACTAAGAAATCATATCTACTACTTCTTACATTTTCTATCCTTCTATTTGTACTTTAAAAAAGTGGGCCTAAGCATGGGTAAACCCATGGGCCGACATCCCTTTCCCATTACATTAACCCAAAACCCTAAAAGGGGCCCAAAAGTGGACCAAGATCCCGTGATCTTTGCTTCTCGTAGCGCTCCATCTTTGATAGGCTGTCGAAGTCCAAAAATGGTCAATTATGAACAAGTGTTCCTCAAAACTTGGTCAAGGGCCATCAGGCCCCCAACACTCATCTATGAATCGTCCCGAGTCACTTAGGTCTGACCAATTCTGCTTCGAATTCCTCAAGTTTGGTTTGAGCTTCTTCGACCTACCGCATTTCTACTGCCTCTTGCTTGGTGAACTCCTGTATGAGTGCCTCATTCACCGGCCCTTCTAGGCGATGTTCTATTGTATTCACAACCTGTTCAAGTTCTACTCCTTGGCTTTCAACTTTAGTGAACAGTTGGTATGCCTTTTCTTGCACTAGTTCAAGTCGTTGAGAGACTACCATTACTTTACTCTGAAGTGTGTGAATCTTTTGTTGGGTTTTGCATTGCTCTGGAAACCTTTTCATTCTCTCTATGGGTGATAGGGCCTTCAGCTTCACCTGTAGCTTTTCGGCATCGTACTTCGCCTCTTCGAGTTGCAACTCCAATTCATGCAATTCTAGGTTCTCGGTTAGGTTCTCGTAGATCTGCGCACTTTTGCTACTTAACTGTTTGCATTCCTCAATGAGTGGTTTAATCCTTTCTATGTTGCTTCGAGCAGTTATTTCTCATTGGTCGCACACTTATTGTGGGGTCTATGGTATGGTCTAAAGCTCTAAGTCCACGACTCTTTGTTGAAGTTGTTGAATAACTTCAGCAAGCTTCATCACTTGGTGTTCTATGGGTTCTTCTGCCTTCTGTTCTAATCCAGTCACAGAGCAAAATGCTCTATTGACTACTTCTTCAATCCCAATCTACTTCGCAAGCAGCTACTCTTTCTGTTTTTGGATCTTCGCTCTGTCTTCTTCAAATTTCTCTTAGATAGCATCCTTCTCTTGTTGCGCAACTCGGCGTTGCTCAACGATTTCCTCCTATGCTTGCTTTAAGGCCTAGGTGGCCTGTGCTGTTTCTTCCTATGCCTTCCGAAGGCGTACTTCAACTGTGTCAACAATATTACGGGGTTGAACTGGTTCATCTGCCTCTTTTGTTGTTCCTTCTAGTAGGGTCGCAGAGGAGACGGTGCGGCTAGACTGGAGAGCTTGTTGTACTCCTTGGAGCTCGATCTCGATTCTATTGTACATTATCTCTTGCTTAGCTTCCTACTTTTCTGTTATCTCTTCGATGGCTTCATTCATAGCTACAATGAGAAAACTGAAGTCATCTGGAGTGAGTGTGGTCTTCAGCTTAGTCACAGGTGCTTTTGATTTCTTCCAAAAGGAAGGTTCCGAAGGTGAACCCTCCCTTTTCTTTATGATCTCTACTTCATCTCCTGGCCTCTGTTCAACTTCCTATAAGTCTTCACCATTACCTCCTTGCTCTGGTGTAATGGATACGGTTCTTACATATCTACTGTCTACATCCTGGATTTCCTCATCCTTTTTTGTCTGCTTTGTTTTCTTTGTCTTACTAGGCCCAGGTGCATTTTGCACAGCTTCTGGGCTGTCGATGTCGAACATTTCTGTGGGGTCTGTTGAGATAAGGAGGTCCACCGACCATTCCTTGGTGATCTCCTCTAGGTCGTCTTCTGTCAGCTTATAATAAGATTGAAGTTGTTCCTTGTGCTCATCAGCGCATGTTGTAATATATATGAAATGGTGGTCCGCATTGAACTTCATCAAGGGTCGAAACCTATGTAAAGTATTCGGGGTCATGTGCGGCTTGGACTGGATGGAGAGCTTCAACTGGGTGTAGTAGGTATGGAAAATGACATTTGACTGCCACTGCTTGTTCATATTGTTCAAGTACCACAGTGTACTGAACGTTGCAGCCAATGGTTCAAAGGGGTCGATGTTCGGGAAGGTTGCACCTTCCAGTAGCTCCCATGCAACGAAATCTATAAGTATTAAGAGCCAGCTAAAATGGAATTCATGCCCCTGATCCTGGGCTTCTCTACAGTCAATCTCTAGTTGATTCACCAGGTACTTCGCCTAGTTCATCTGTAGTCCCTTTGCGCACTTCCCTACGAGGTCGACTACAAAGTTGGATACTTGTGTGGGTTGATTCTTGCATACCAACTTCCTTGCAATTAGTTGACAAGTGAGGCACACTTCACCACTTTCAATAGAAGCTACCTTGTAGCCTTGCATGCCTTTCTCAAAATCGCCATAGGATTCTTTGATCCTCTGAGCAAGAGTGTGATCCGCGGTCTTTCTAGGATAGTAATTGTGGGGATCAAGGCCCTGCATGCTAAGCCCAGTGATCTGGTTTATCAGCGTTGGATCAACTGTTATGTGATGATTCAACCATAAGTATCCTCCATGGTAACTTGCCAGCAGCGGCTTCACACAAGCATTCACCTCCTGGTGTCTGTCGAAGTGCGGTATCTTCATAACATTGAGCAGAGTGGACTGCGCGAGGTTCATCGTCCATTGTTGCGGGATGATCTTCGAATTCTTTCCCTTTGTCTTTGTCAGATATTTATAAGTAGTGAGCATGCCATAAACCTTTTGGTCACCCAGGTTGAAGTCACTAAACTTCAATGCTGCAACCTTGTCTTGATCTACGTGAACTGCACGTACCCCTTTTGGCAGGTACACGGTCNTTCTTTCCCTTTGTCTTTGTCAGATATTTATAAGTAGTGAGCATGCCATAAACCTTTTGGTCACCCAGGTTGAAGTCACTAAACTTCAATGCTGCAACCTTGTCTTGATCTACGTGAACTGCACGTACCCCTTTTGGCAGGTACACGGTGACTAGAGTGTACTCCAAGTCTCTAGGCACACTGTCTCTGTTGATCACATCGTTCAGAGGTGGTATGTAAGCAGGTAGGATGGATGGAACCAACTTCGCGTTTGCCAGATCGTCTTTATGTTTGGTTCTTCTCTGTGTCGGCTCAGGATGTTCCTGCTCAAGCAGTCGATGGGGAGGCTTGCACTCCTCTCGTTGATGATGCCTGTAAACCTGTAGACAATCCTCTCTCAGACATGAATCTCTTGGCTCTGAGGCTAGCAAGTACCTCTCTTACAAATTCTTTAGTTGTGCTAAATTCGTTGGACATATACGCTTAGGATCAATATCTTGGGTTCTCAAAGTAGTGTAGGTACTATAATAGGGTAGAAGGTAAGGTCATAAGGATCACTAGACAATATTAATCAAGGCTGCAAGGTCAAAATTCTCAATTGGCAAAAGTGTTTATTGGTCATGGCGCGATAGGATATATAGGAATTTTAGTAACAGTTTGCTTGCAATGGGTATAAATCTTCATTAACTCTTGTCATGTCTGTTATGGCACGGTCTAACAGTCTGGTACTGAGCCATCAATGCTTTTCCAACCTGTTCGGAGAAGCAGTCGGATAGTTATATCAGCTTCCAATGGCTATATTGCTTTTCCATGGTGAAGTGCCCTATGTCGTTGTTCTGCTATCCCGGCGAAACTCAAATTTTGCAATTTTTCCTTCTGTGGGGCTCCCTCTGGAACGTTCTGTAGTCTTTCGATATGGGCTTTCTTATTACTTAGATTTCTATCCTTTTTCCATGTGAGCTTCGTCTCGGTGATCCTTTTCCCATTTTGATTCTTATCCTCTTTAGACATAGCCACTTCGCCCTGTTGATATTCATTCTTCGGATTCAAGGGAAATACTTCTTCATCATCTGGAACATTCATTTCATTCCTCTGTGGTTCTTCCAGTGTTCTTACAACTTCGACATCCAAGTCCCTGGTGTCAAATAGATTTGATCTGTTACCATGTTCTTCCATCAAGTAGGCGATCTTTCTAGTCATAAAATCTATTAGATCTTTCTTCTTCTTGTATAGGGTTTCCTTTTCTTCATTTCTTCGGATCTGGTCTTTCTCAATCTAGGTTTTTCCTAACAAAATCAGAAATGGGGTGTTTCTCTCAATAAACTTGATAACTTCAAATTATTCCTCTACTGACGTTCCATTGATGCTCAAAGGTATCTGGGTAACCCTTCCACATAGGGTTACCAATTTTCCTTTAAACAAGCTTATTCCTCTTAGTGAAGGAATCATAGCAGGTTTTCCCAGGGTTTCCCAAGTTCTTACTGTCATAATATTCACCTATGTTTCCTCATCCAGAACACAGTCTATGTCAAAGTCTTCTATTCTTACTTCGATTTTCTCTTTTTCTTTGAAAATTTCTGATAAAATGACATCTTTATACCCATTCAGAGTTTCTTTCATCTGTATTAATACTTTTTCTGATTCTGTCTGAGGTTATGCTATTTCTAGGGCTGTCTTAGGGTTTTCTTCATGCATATTCATTCTTTCAAGCTTAGAAATCATTCTAGCACAATCCAATACTTCATGGTCCAAAGCTTTGCAATAGAGACAACTAGGTTTTCCACCAGGGCATTGCTTAGCTAGATGGCTTAGTTTTCTGCAATTGTAACATAGGGTCAATCCTCTCTTTCTCTTAAATGATCCCCAACATATTTTGTATTGTGCACCAGGATCATGGTAGCTAGCTTGCAAAAAATCTTTCTAGGATCCTGCATCCATTTGTTAGTCCAAACTTTTTTTCTATGCATAGGTATAACATACTTATCATATCTATTCATATCAAACTTTATTTCATCTATTAATGCACTAGGTTTTAAGCTAGGATAGAATCTATCAAACATACCTAGATCCATGCTCTAGAAACAAAAAATTTCACTTATCTTACTTCTATAGAGCACAAATCTTCTACATATAAGAACTTTTAACTATTCTTACCTTTATTAGAGCACATAGCTTACAGATCTTACCTCTTTTCTGCAGATCTTACCTCTTTCTTTCAGAAAATTCCACTTTTACTTTTCTTATAGCACAAAGCATTCAGAACTCGCTTATTTTCTTCAGATCTGATCTTCCTTTCTTTAGATATGACCTTATTCCTGGCACAAATCTTCACAAGTTGAGTAGAAAGTTGCGCCCTAGGGAAACAGATCTATGCATAGAGCTTTCTTTTACAAAAAGTTTATTCTTCCTCAGTTCCCAGCAATCACAGTTTCAGGTCCCGGCAACGGAACCATTTGTTGCCACAGGGGCAGACCCAGGGCTCAATGCTCAAGAGTGCACCAACAAAGCCCTAACTACCAGCCCTTTTGGCAACACCTACGAAGCAGATGAAGTCTCACCTAAGGTAGAGGCAGGGGTGGTTGCAAGACTCGAGTGTCTGCAACCTTAGCTGGGACACAGATCACTGGTTATACCTTTTATAGGGCACTTAGCATAGATCATTCATCAATATTTAACCCTTATTATACTTCGTAGACAGCACAAAGCTTCGCGGTGAATACTTAGATTTACAGTATTTCAGCACTTAACCATAGTAACCTAGATCAGATCTAGTAGATCATCACTGAGAATCCTCATACACATCAGATCTAACAATCATATATATCTAATAAGCATAGAGAATAAGTGGATATATCAAAGCACATAGCATAAGAAAAGATAAACACATTGAACCAAAGCATAGAGAATAACACATAGATTTACGTGGTTCACCCCCCCTAGCACTACGTCCATAAGATCTTCTTCTTTATTATCGTCTTCAAGCTGTTACAAGCACAAAGCCTCCAAAACCCTTCTTTGCATAGGACAGAATATCTGTGCAGCTCGCTAGATCTTTCTTCCTTGTGTTACAGCACTTAGCTTTCTATATTAACCACAGAGTAACTTGCACTTAGCCTTGCAAGCCTTACATAGTTCGCACAGGGAACTTATTCGACATCACATAGATGCACTACCAATTGCACTAAGAAATCACATCTACTACTTCTTACATTGTATGTCCTTCTATTTATACATTACAAAGGTGGGTCTAAGCATGGGTAAACCCATGGGCCGACATCCCTTTCCCATTGCATTAACCCAAAACCCTAAAAGGGGCCCAAAAGTGGACCGAGATCTCGTGATCTCTGCTTCGCCCGGTGCTCCATCTTTGACAGGCTGTCGAAGTCCAAAAATAGTCAATTATGACCAAGTGTTCCTCAAAACTTGGTCAAGGGCCAACACCCCACCAGCATTACCGATAGGTTTCTTATCCCCCTTACCCTTCTTTCGTTGTTTCTTCTTTCCTTCAGGCTATTGGGTGGCCTTCGGGTTTTTCGATTGCACATTGTGTACATCTGAATTTTGGGTAGGGGGAACAGCTGAACCAGTGGTCTGGTTGGCCACTGTCTGTTGTATCGACAATTGTTGCAATTGATTTGATAGCTGATCAGCGGGCTTCATTTGTGTTGGACCAACAATACCATTGGCATGTGGTCCAGACCTCTGTCTGGTCTTGTCAAGTATCGACCGTGGTGCATCTGACAAAACTTCGTAAAGTAAACCAGATTGAGATTAAGTCAGTTCTAGTTGTTGGGCTCTCATTATCACATCTTCCTCTGAAAAGGCCCTCGACATTGTGATGTCTTTAGACAGCTGGGGTACCAAAGACTTAAGGAACCACTCAAGCAGAAATGTTGGTGGGACAAGCACTTTTATCAAACTCTTCCGGTGTCTCCCTTCTCGGATGTGGTCGAAGATATGATCTGCTTTTGTCTGCTCAAAGTTGGATAGCAATTTGGTTCCGACGTCTTATCTCATAGGTAATTGGAAATGGTTTAAGAAATCCATTACCAATTTGTTGAAGAAAGAGTATCTTGAGTGGTCGAGCTCAATGTGCCATTTCATAGCACTCCCGATGAGAGTGCATTGAAACAAACACAACTGGACGAAGTCGTCTCTCAATGAATTGGACGAGCACCATAGATGGAAGGTAGTCACATGACCACCTGGATCTTCGTTAGGCTTAGCCTTGAACTTTGGAATGTTCGAAGGCAACTTGTTCAGCATAGGGGGCCAACTTGGATCGTGACAAATGGGGTTGTTTAATAACCTTGTCAAGTCTGGCAAGTGCAAAGTTGCCAGAAATGGTAATTTGGGTTGTTGATTATAACCAGGGAAAAAGGAGCTTGGAGTTTGGTTGGCACCAGGTTTCTTGGAAAAGTTAGGTTGTTGGCCAGGATTCTAGTAAAAACCATGGTTGTGACCAGCATATAGATTTTGTGCTTGTTGAGATGTCATTGGTTGAATCTCGTAATAGGACATAAAGTGTTGGGCTTGCGTCGCATTCTAAGGATTTTGGGAAGGGTTTCCCCCTGCCAACCTTATGAGCACAGGTGTTGAGCCTTTCTCGTGGTTCCATTGGCTATGGAAGGGGTTTCCCCCGGTCAGCATCCCTGACAAGGGAACTAATCCCTGCCATGGATTCCAAGGTCCTTGTGAGGAAAGAATTACTAAGTTTTCCCCTTGTACAGGAATAGTACCCTGTACAGGATTTTGTTGTCCATAACCGAGGTTTCCCCTGGCCGATATGGCAGCTAACGAGAAAGTGTTGTTACCAAATGTGTCGAACAAAGAGAATGGTGTCGAACCTACCGACATGATATAAGAAGGAAGTCCTTGACTACCTGTTCCAAACAAAGTATGGTTTACGTTCGGCCCAGCGGAGTGCTGGTGAGCACCGCTGAGCGAAGGGAAAGCGTTATAGGGAGTTGAAGTGCCCCCCATGGATCCTTGTAGAGGAGCCTTGGAGCTCCCTGCCCTGAGACCTAAAGTCTATAGAGTGGAGTAGGAAAGTACAGTGCTCATACCAAATCCAGGCGTCCCATATGAGAACGGAGGGCCTGGCGCAATCTGGGTGAACGAAGCAGTGATCGCTACCATAGACAGGATCGGACCATTGCTCGAGGTAGAGGCAGTCAAGACCATAGTGGTCTGAACTGGAGATGGTTGGTTAGGAGGTGGAACACCCTCTGTAGTGACAGTGGTAGAGGAAATATGAGTATTCCTTGAAGAAGTAGCGGCATTTGTTTCCATTGTTGCTTGTGACACTATCTGACGCTCGTAAGGTCGAAGTTGTACGATGATGGACGCAGATAGATCAGTGACTGGAGGGTTATACGAACCAAGAGCTTCCACTCTGAGGTTAGAAATGATGGGTTCCTCTGGAATCAAATGTTCTCCTCTCAAAGAGAAGTCAAGCACAATTTCTTGTAACCCGGTCGCCTCAAAAGACCCTTGTTATTCTAGTTTTCACCTTAGCGGTGGCGGGGGTGGATCGAGATCAACCGGCAGTAGGCCCAAAAGCCTTCACGACCAGTAGAGCTCCTGATCCTCCACTGTGTGAGAATATCAATGACACACTAGGGCTTTCTATACATTTTGAAAACCAGCACACACTAGAAAAAGCTCCTATGAGATAAGACAAGCAGATCACTAGCTAGTTGGAAGAATAGTTACACCAACCAACACTACTGAAATTTACCGGTGCAAGTGAAAATCAAATATGGAAGCACCCTCTGGGTATACTCTGCAAAGTGTGGCTCGATGTCTGTCCTAGGTACCGCAGTATACCCCTGTAGTCACCTATGTAAGTCACCAAGATAAAGGCAACTAGGTTTTCAGTGCGCGAATAGTCACCAGGCAGGTACAGTCGACAGTCAAGTGGACCGCAATGAGTAGGGTATCAAGCCCGAAACCTATCAAGGGTATCGAAAGCAAGTGTTCCGGAAGATGACTGAGGACCTCGAATAGATTCGAGACCCATGAAGCTCCGTGGAAAATGTGATCAACCGAATCCCAAGATAAGCTCTCTATATGCATTCCCCACTACGCTTGGTCCGTCTTTGGAGGGGTTATCTCTGCTACCTTTCCTTACGTGATCTCGTGTTTAGCCCTTGTGTTAGAGGGGGGTCCCATATAACTTTCACAATTACTGGACTTTAAATCACTTTTTAGCACAGACTCTTATGTTTGTTTTTGTGGCCTTGAAGAGTTTCCTCTCTAATATTGAATCAAGGCTCTAGCCTAAACTAAATTGATGGACCCTACAAACACAAAGTCTAGTAACTTTTAATTAAGCATTAATTTTAGTGGTTGTCTTAAGTCAAGAGAAACAGAAATGAAACCAGTGATGTTTTCTGAGAGACGAAAGAGGAGACCATAAGATGATACTGGAAACAAAAGTACTCATTTCTTCACTAATAAATATTTGCCAATTAAACTCTTTAACCAAACTTTCTGTAACTACTTTTCTCAAATCTTTGAAAAGAAAAACCCAAAACAAGATTTCGCTTGACTACAAGCTACTTAATGTCCTAATCATTCAAGTAAAGATCTTAAGAAAACTTTATTTTTCCTTGGTAAATGAAGCAACTAACCTAAACTACTTTACCAAACAAAGAAATGAAAGATTTTTTTTTTATTGTTTTATGCTTCAAAACAAGAAATTCAAAAATGAATTCTTTTCTTTTCTTCTAAAGAAAAAATGGGAAAAATAACGACCAGACAAGACCAAGAAATGAATTCAGGCCCAAACGCAGATCGCAAGGATTCACTGACAATACCAAACAAGCAGATCAAAGCAGACTCACCAACTTGTCTAAAAACCCTATCAAAGAAAACACAAGAAACCTTTTGATGAAAAGAAATCTATATTGAAGTCAAACCTAAGCGACAGACTGTTGTAACAGAGACCGGGACTAGATCAAAAAAACCCCTGAGAAGTATGACTTCNGCCTCTCCTTTAAAAAAAAAAAAAATTCTCAACAAGCACACTACTGATAGTTCAACAACCAGCGTATGTATGCGGGTTGTCCAAGGGTAGGGCGCATATGCACATGTGTAGGCCCACTGTAGGTCGCGTACATCTCTGTAACTCCTCAAAAAAATGAAAAAACAACAGTCCAACACAGGAAAGGAGTACTAGTATGGAAGACCAGAATCCCTTAAAGACACAAAAGCTTACAAAAACTCAGAAAACAGTGAATAAACTAATTCAAAGCACCCAAAAAGAAATATCCCCAAAGACCCTAGAGGCTTCCCCGGTACGGTCGCCAATTCTGCTATAGTGGAAAAACCCCTCTACGGACTACACCAAGGTTCTTAAAATGTAGGCAGCTAACCATCTAAAGTCTCCTATGTTTTATCAACTATCCCGACATTTTCCACAATCATACATAAAAGACAAGGTATAGGGATCCAATAGGCATACTTTAAACTTTACGTCCGGTGTCGATCCCTTTGCGCTTAGTTGTTTCCTGACTGCAAGTCCACTCCCAAGGTTGTCCTGCATTCACCAAAAGACAAACAAGAAACTACAAGCATGCATTCTACATATGTCTTAGTGGGTTAAACATCATAAACAAGAAATGTAAACAAATCATACAAGTTCAAGACGTCATTTGGCGGGACAGAAAAAGTACTTCTTTATATTAATCTCACAAAAATTAGCTTACAACATGAGATTGGTAATGCTCCCTGAACTTGGTCTTGGGATCCTCTTCACAATGCACCAACTGCTCAACTCACAATATGATTACCGAATGTTGGGGCAAAGGGGGCAAAATGGGCAGAGTTTCTATGCTCTCGTGCTTCTTGTTGAAATAGGATCCCAACCCCTTCTTTTATAGGCCAAAGGAGATAGTAACAATTGGGGTGACTGGATATGGGTAGTCAAACAATTAAGTAACGGCCCGGAAACTAGAATCCTATGCAATTTTCAATTTTTGTGATATTCTGTGAGTGTACGCGGGCTGTAGTGGGTCAACAGGCGTGTGTACGCGGGCAGTAATGGTGCAGGGCACGTACACCTTCAAAACAATGGTTTTTAGAAGAGCTTGTTCATTGATGGCTTGGAAAAGATAGCAAGTTAGATGGCCTAATGCCAAGTATGCATGTCTGGTGCAATTTAGGGTTATAACAATCGGGGAAGACTCTAGGGTTTTGTAGGGGATTTCAGGTTGTTTGATTGGTTTTTCTGCCTTTAGAGTTTCTGTTGAGTCTTCTGAGTCTTTTAAGGGATTCTGGTCACCTTCAGGTGCCATACCAATTCTCCCTGCCCTATAAGACTCTCTGTTTTCTTTATTTTTTAAGGAAGTAGATAGGTGTATGCACCCTGCTTTGGGTCAGCCCACATACGTACGTGCCCTATTCATTAAACAGTATGCTTACATACGTAGGTTGCTAAGGCAACAATAGCGTATCTAGTTCAAGAAATGTTTTGAAAAAGAGGCAGCCAACCTCTTTCCTGATTGAGGTTTATACTTCTCAGGGTTTCTTGATATAGTTCAGCGTCTCTGTTTTTACAGTCATAGCTTGGGTTAGATTTCAATTTACTTGTCTTTTTTAAGTTTCTTTTGTTTACTTCTGAAAGGGTTTTAAGCAAGTCTTTGAATGATTGGTCTACATGTTTGGTTTCTTTAGTGATTCCCTGCGATCTGAAGTAGGTCAAAGATATTTTTCGGTCTTGTCTTGGTGTTCTTTTTACCCCTTTAATTTTCTTCGGAAAAAGAGAAAAAAGATTTATTTCAGTTTTTTCGTTTGAAGCATTTTCAAAAAAAAAGATTTTTCATTTTCAGTTTGGTAAAGTAGTTGGAGTTAGTTATTTTACTAGAAAGGAAATAGAAAACCATCGACAAAAATCATGTGCCGAAAACCACCTAATATCATGTGGTCCCGGAAATATGTCGTCCCGGAAATATGTCGGTCCGGCGATAATATGTCGGCCCGAAACCGGCGAAAATATGTTGGCCCAAAAAAAAAAAATTCGTGGGCGCTGCCCCCAAACCNGCGCCCAGTGCAGGCGCTCAGACACTACTACTCGTGCAAAGAATATAACACATACCCAACACTTTAATGCTATCCCTTACGGTGGCAGTCACATACCTCCTTCGTACCCCTCGCTCAGTAATTCTTTCCAGCAACCTATCGAGTCGAGTGCTAACTACAACTTGTTTGGAGCACACAGTTTAGGACCTTCATCTTACACTACGTCGATGGGATCCATGTCATTCTCTTTGTTCAATGTGTTTGGTAATAACGCCTTTTCTTCGATTACCGTCTTGGTTGGGGGGAAACCCCAGTTTTGGACAACAGAATCCTATGCAGGGTACTATTCCTACATAGGGGGCAAGTACAGGATTTTTCTCCTCACAAGGACTTTGGAATCCTTGGCAGGGATCAGTTCCCTCATAAGGGATGTTGGTCGGAGGCAACCCCTTCCATGGTCAATCGAACCCCAGGCATGGCTCAATACTTATGCCCGTCGAATCGGCTAGGGGCATCCCCTTCCAAAATCCTTGGAATACAACGCAGGGAGAAATCCCCATCGAACCCGCGTTGTCCAATTACGGGAATCAGTTGATGATATCCCAGAAAAAATAGTTTTTGCATGCTAGTCAAGGCCACGGTTTCTACTAGAACCCTGGACAACAACCTAACTTTTCCTGGCAACCTAGTGTCAGTCAAACTCCAGGCCCCCTTTTTCCTATACATAATAATCAATCCAAACTACCGTTTCTGGCGACGCTACATCTGCCAGACTTGTCAAGGTTACTTAATGGCCCAATTTGTCATGATCCACGTTGGCCCCCCATGCTGACTAAGTTACCCTCGAGTATTCCAAAATTCGAAGGCAATCCTGGCAAAGACCTAGGTGATCACGTGACGACTTTCCACTTATGGTGCTCATCAAAATTGCTGCAAGATGACTCTGTATAGTTGTGCATGTTTCAACGCACTCTTATTGAGGGTGTGGTGAAATGGTATATTAAGCTCGATTGCTCAAGGTATTCTTACTTTAACGACTTGGCGATGGTTTTTCTAAACCATTTCCAGCTACCCATGAGATACGATGTCAGAACTAAATTGCTGGCCAACTTTGAGCAGACTAAGGCCAATCATATCTCTGATCACATCCGAGAATGGCAGCATCGAAAGAGCTTGATTAAGGTACAGGTCCCACTAGCTTTCTTGCTGGATTGGTTTCTGAATTCCTTGGTACCAGTTGTATTCAAGGATGTTGCAACTTCAGGAGTGTTTTCAGAAGAGGAGGCAATAATGAGAGCGCAACCATTTGAACTGATTTACTCTCAGTCTCGCTTACTGTATGAGATCTTTCTAGATGCACCACGATCCATCCTCGACAAGGCAAAACAAAGTCTGGAAAGTAGTAGGCTCAGCACAAGGAAAGTCCTTCAATCTGTTGTCAAATCAATTGCAACAATTGTCGATACAGCATACGATGGCCAGCCAGACCTCCAGTTCGGTTGTTCCCCCTACCCAAATGTTAGACGTACATAGTGTGTAGTCAATGAACCCAAAGGCCAACCAGCAGCCGGAAGGAAAGAAAAAACAATGGAACAATAAGGGTAAAGGGGACAAAAAATCTAATAACAATGTTGGCGGGGGGAAAACAGAGAAGAGAAAGTCGAAGTATTAGTGTAACCTTTTCACGGAGGACCATCTGACTGACATGGTCCCTCAAATTGTGGAGGCTCAAAAGCTATTGGCGTAGCAACAACCTATTGTGTTTATAAACCCATTTCCACATGGGAAAAACATGGCTCAAACCTCAGCATCCTCGAGCTTGAAAGGGGCCATTCAGGAACCCCCCACGTCTACTGGTAATACCTCGGCTATGAATGTTTACATGTTGAAAGGTGACTCTCATATAGCGACCAGGGAATAAGATTACAGAATGTTGGAATCTATTGAAAAGGGTAAAGAAGCCACCAACCCACCAATTCCTCTCTAGATCGAGAAGACCATGGGTGAAAAAATTACACGCATCCCCAAAGGCGCATTAAAGAAAGCTTCTCATAATCTGAACGTGAGGGATTCCCATAGCTACTCTGTTGTAGAGGATTTGGCACAAACCCCTTGCACAATGTCCACTTTGGAATTCCTCCAAAGCTTCCCTTCATAGAGAAAGGCCCTGTTATCCGCCTTGGGATCTACAGAGACTTGTAACCTGGGAGCGATCGTTCTCAATCCAACTGACTTGAAACCTCGTCTTCCTTACCATGTTGTGTTTTAGATAGTAGTGGCTTACACCACGAAATATTTTACTCAGAATATCTTTCGCATGGTGGTTGACGAGGGTGCCTTGACTTGCATGATGTCGCTGGTGTGCTGGAAGGCCATTAGCCAACTCATTTTGTCTCTGTCACCTACATTACTTACAGAATTTGACGGTCGTTCGTTCAAACCACATGGAATCATTCCTTCTTTCCCCATGCAGTTAGGAGGGAAGACCGTGTGCGTCGAAGTTGAAGTGGTTGATGTGCCTCTCTACTACAACCTTTTGTTAGGAAGGAGTTGGACCTATGCAATGGATGCAGTGGTTGC
>JASDQU010170515.1:5078-17886 GCA_032191745.1 Picea mariana | reverse complement strand
ATAATGCTTCCTGAGACTTCTTCAATTTATGCAATTATTCAATTATTGGAATACTCTGATGCTATAGATAATATTACTCAATGTATTCTCTGAAACTTCTTCAAGTTTCACTCCTTGAATCCCCCCCAAAAAGAAGTTATAGAGAGAATGGTAGACCTTGTTCAATTCTGGTTTATTCAAGAGACCGAACTTGTAAAAAATGCCCCGCGCTCAATATTTAACATCAGATTTGGAAGCTCACACACAAGAAACTACATCCTGTACTATTTCCAATTCAATTTATCCAAATTCATGTGAATTCTCTATGAATAAGTTATGACTGTTTTACCCGGAACACCTGTTTATTGACTAGCATTAGGATTGGTCAAAAACCCTATTTTCCACAGAGTGTATCTCCATAATTGTAGTGAATAAAGAGCTAAATTTTTTACCAAAGGTACCTTGATATGTATTCTCAATACCATAGCAGTTTCACCATATGAATCATTCTAGAAAAAAATTCATAGCTAAAATGGTAAGATGACATGAAAATAACATACCTTAGAACACATCACCAAAAGACTTCATCCTCCCTTGAAATCCAACCTTATTTACTTCTGTTTTCCTTTGAAATTCGACTTGTATATAAAATGAATGTATAATTATATTTATTTATACCATTTATGTCAATTCCTTTTAACATTAGGGCCGACCTGACACTTTTTTATTTTGTAATTCTTTTCTTTCATTATCTTCAGGGCCTACATGTACTTCCTTCTTCAATTCACTTTGTCATCTTAAAAAATTCATTTCTCCTCAACCATGGGGATCCACGTGATGTGCCACATACTATCGAAAAAAAATATGATGTATACTATCCATCCATGGGTGTTTTATCTGCATGTGCATTTTCCTTCATGTCCAAATACCTTCATCAATCTTGCAGCCTAAAACCCATGACTAGGGTTGACATCAATGACAACAAGCAATCTTCCAACAATTTTTGCATGGATTCTCTTCCCTTTCCTTTCTCATACATGTACTTAGCCTTTCTGATAGTATCAGTCAATGTCCTGGGATCATCATATTGAATCTTCTCTTTATAACATGATGGAAGTCCAGTTAAAAACCTTTGTATCTTCACTTTTTCTTGTTTGATAAATTCTACATACTTCAACAATCCCAAGAACCTCTTCTCATATTCTATCATGGTCATGCTTCCTAACGTTAGCTCAAAAAACTCTTGAATCTGATTGTCATAGAAGTGTTGGTTGTGTTGCCTAATTATCTTCCTAATTCATATGGAGGTCAAAGAAATTGCAGGATACACAATTCATGCCCCCCCCTCGACCACGAGGGGGGCAAATTTTTTGTTTTTTTGTAATTCAAATATTGTAATTTCGTAGTCAATCTGGACCGTTCATTATAAGATCATATATTTGACGGTAGAAATTATGTTAGGGTATTTTTCCCTAGAAGTAAACCCTCCTTTATGAGGGAATTGTATTGCGACTGTGTACTATTGCGAGTATTTTATTCTAAGAGAGGAGACTGTGAGAGAAATGAGAGGAAGTTACAATGGGTGTGATGTAGGTTGTATCCCTTCATTTGCTGGATAATAATAAAGGAAGGACTTGAAAATTTATCTAGTGGATGTGGCCCAGACTCGGTGAACCACATATATCTGTGTCTCTATTTTATTATGTATATTCTGTGTTTTATTTCTTCATTTGCTTATTTTATTTCTCTGTGATCTTGTTTTTCTAACAACTGGTATCAGAGCGAAAGGTAACTCGTAGGAAAATAGGGTTCCTGGTTGGAGTGAAAGTAATGGTGGAAGATGGAAAGTTTAGGGTCAATAAATTTAACAGACAAAACTACCAGTTATGGAATATGCAAATGAAAGATTTTTTATATTAGAAGGATTTATTCCTACCATTGGATGGAATAAAAAAGAAATTGACGACCATGTGTTATCCACAATTTTGGTCATCGTGATGATGTTATGATGATGGAAAATCAAGCTCTTCACTAAGAACACTTTCCTGAGAAAAGTTACATTTGTCTGCTTCCAGAAATCATACTTTTAAGGGATGTTTGCAGGCTACCTATATAGCTGCTTGCGAGAATGCCTGATTCTCGCAGGCTGCTTTAAGATGGAGTGCGAGGGGTTCACACTGTACCTAACTCTTAGGGTGCGAACATCTTCCAAATGAAGGAAAAAGATAAAATCTCGAACCTTCTAGAAAAGAATTTTCTAGAAGGATGAGTTGGCTTGCGAATGGTTATCTAAAAACTGGCTTTCCTGATATCTTGGGATCATTTCCTATCCAAGTAACTAATCTATCCTTTCCTATATATTTAAGGGGATGCTCATGGAAAAGGTTGGAAGCAAACTAGCAATAGGTTGATTGGAGAATTAGTGTAAGATTGTATGAAGGACTGATGCTACAACAGCAAGAGACACCAGCAAGGTCATCAAAAGTGGTTGATTTTCTTCATGCATGAGCAAGTGTGTGTGTCAGAGCTAGGAGCCATTGAAAGGAGATCTACATTATCAAGGCTTAGGTTGTAAGTTTCACTTTCAATTAATTCAATACAGTAATATGTCCCTTTCCCATAAAGATGATGTCACTTTATTACATAANTTGTACTGTTGTAATCTGAACAACACAAGAGCATTAGAGTGAAGCTTGGAACAATAGAGACCTAAGGAAAGCGTTCATAAGGTATGTTCATGATCCTTGCCTCTTAGTTCATTCAATAGGCTAAATCTAGGGAAAGTGTATTATTCTGTCCTGTTTTGTTCTAGATCCAGGTGGATCTAGGGAGATCGGTTTGTGTCCGCACTTACGAATTAATCCTGAAACACCATGAAAGACGAAGAATGGGAGGTTCTTGAGAGAAAGGAACTAGGAGCGATATCACTGAGCCTGGAAACATAGTTGCTTTCAAAATTTCAAAAGAAAAGACAACGAAGGAGATGATGGATGCATTGGATAAACTATATGAAAAACCCTTGGTGTCCAATAAGGTATTTCTAATGAAGCAATTATTTAATATGAAGATGTCAGAAGGTGGGTCTGTTGCAGATCATTTAAATGAGTTTAATATGGTTACTAATCAAATAAGTTTTGTAAAAGTGGACTTTGAAGATGAGGTCAAGGCTCTTCTAATCCTATGCTCATTTCCAAAAATATGGAATGGCTTGGTCATGGCTGTAAGTAACTCTATCTCTGGTTAAAACACTCTAAAATTTGATGACGTTGTTGGTGTTATCCTTAGCAAGGAAATGCGATGGAAAAATACAGGTGAGACATCAGGTAATGAATTAAATATGGAGAATAAGGTGTTAGCACCAATATTGTTTTTAGCTCCTGGCCATCATCCACATCTCCAAGGGTCAATTTCAAAAGGAATCTTTATCATTTCTTATCTTCATTTGAAACTGTGCGATACAAACTTCACTGATTTCGGTGCAAGGAGTGCACAATGCCCATGCAAGGAGTGTTGAAGGAAAATCTCCCTGCAGACAGGTAGATATCCTCTTGAGAGCTAGACTCTTAACTCTTAAGACAAAATATGCTTGTCGTGGACACTGACTTCCTTTTAGATATAGATAAAATAATGTGTGAGGAGGAAGGAGAAAAGAAGTACCTTTTACTGGTGTTTGTCCTTGCACGGTTCGAGTTGAGCTCCAATCTTGAACTCCTCGATAATACCTATAGACAAACAAAAGTACAAACAACTTCCTACTCTACTGATATTAGTTCGAAATAGATCTATCTATTAGAGAGAAATTCATGTGAGATCAAACACAGAATTGAAAGAAACAAACCAAGCATATTATATTAATGAGAACAACAATGAAGAATGCTTACAGCCATATATGCGAGTGTAGCAGCTTCGTCAAGCCCTCCTCGTCCAAACCCTTTCTCAAACAGTCCACACACCGAATGCTGATGTTCCGAAAGACACCTTCTTCATGAGATCATAGGTTGGATGCTTCACAATACTTTTTCCTTCCCCATTTTACCATGAGAAGTCCTGTTTAAATAGGCTTGGAGAGGCCCAACTACTTGAGATATCTTTTGGGTAAGTTGAGGATTTTCCTCCTTTAGTTATGGATCTGCCCTAAGATTATGGATTGACCAAGGATTCGAATCCAATTGCCTTTAGATATTGAGGGGATCTTTCCCTCATTCTTCTCAACAAACCAATTTTTGCCTAGAATAGGTAGCGCTCCCCCAAAAGGGGAATCGGAGTGATATAGCACTCCCCAAGATAAGGAAAGAAAGCACTGGTGTTATAACGCTCCCTGACAATGTATAGGGGAGCGCTCCTCCCTGAAACTCAATTTTTAGTGGTCCTTCCAATAGCAAGAGACTTGCATTTCTAGTAGACTAATTCCTCCTCTTCACAACTAATCTTTGAGGTGTCCTAAGTGTTCTTGTCATGTTGTTGGAGGCATGACATAGGTAAGAAGGTAGTATGATGTCAGCAACACTTATACACTTGCATTCAATATGCGACACTTGCAACACTAATGATGACACTTGCGACACTTGTGAAGTGAGTAATTTTGAGGTGTAATAGATTGCCCCCCAAAGTGTGAAGTTAGAAGACGAGAACTGATAACTGAAATACTTAAAGACTTTCAAGCAAGGGTGCAGGCTCAGAGAACTTGACAGAAGCTGCACACAACCATCAAACAAATGTTAAGACATGCTTCAAACCCAAGGCAGGCATACCTATGCTTGAGTGATAGAGACTTTCAATATATGGCCGCCATAAATACACTGCGGATCCATAATTATATTGATAAAAGGTATAGCCACCGAAAATACATTGTGGATCTATACTCCCATGACCTGAACTGATTGTAGCCATGAAGAGTATACAGTGGATCTATGAGATGACAAGACATAGCCACAACCAATACAAAGTGGATCTATGTGACAGTATATGTGTCATTGTTCAAGAGAAATTCCATCGCAACCTGGGAAAAGTACATATTAGAGTGATCACTCAATCCAGGGTATTCTTATCGATCCTAATGTAGTATGAATATAACCATGTGAATATATGTCTTGATGTCGAACATGGCATAAACCACTTGATTACCGGTCAATGATGTAAACCGTTAACAAGCGCGAGGGAGATCACCATTGATGTCAATGATTCCCAAGGTACTTCTAGTACATTCCAATGAATGTGAATGGATGAGCTGAAGTCGAACATCTGTGGAATCATCCGATTAGAGGTCAATTATGTAAACCCAGTGTCAAATGTGAGGAGGTCTACCATTGAGGCATGCAGGTCCCAAAGTACTAACTAGTTTCTAAGTCTAGTCCTTGGATAATGTGTTGAAGTCGATAGGAATAGACTCGTCGAAGGAGGGCCTTGATGTATCCCCCATCAACGACACAAAATGGAAACATAAATGTAATTGGTAGATCAAATGAACATGGACTGACATGGGTATTGAGACAAGATATTTGTGATGGTTTAATCTCGAGGCGGATACTTCCCTTAAACACTGAGGCACAACAACAGAAACATGACAAGGACCAAAACATGATGATGCAATGGATACTGTGAATTTCATCGAGTGACCCAAAGGAGTAAGCAAAAATCAGAGGATTGGTTCAGTGCAGAGGTTCAGTGGATTAAGATGTGCACAAAGACAAAGTGTCATGTTCAAGGGTGACTCTAAGAGTTACTTGATAATGTTCTCAAAAAACTGCTTGGCTTGCTTCTTTCAATTTCTTCCCCCATCTAGATAAATGAGTACCTCTTTTTAATTTAACAAGCTTGAGGAGGGAAACACATGCTCTATATAACTCACCTTCGGTAAGTTCCCCTTCCTTTGTTTAACAAATTGGAAGAAGTAAGGGTTCTGTCCCGTATGGGCCTGTCGATGTTTATTTAACGAGTCCAAAGATAGAAAACTCGAAGGTTTTTCATGATTATAGAGTCTGAAAAAACACTTAAAAGAGAACTCTCTCAGTTCCTTTTTCGTAAAGTAGTCTGATGAGATTGAAAAAGAGATAAACTATTGCTCAACAAACGTTTTCTTCAAATACTTTAATGAGTGTGAAGAGAACAAGGTCGCTCGACAATCTTTTCATGTTTAGAGAGTCTGAAAAGAACTTAAAGATGACTCCAATGTTGTCCTTTTTCATAATGTTAGTCTCATGAGGCCAAAAAAGAGATAAATTATCACTCAAAAGACGCCCTTTCAAACCTTTTAACGAGTGGGAAAGGAAGCAAGATCAGTCGACAATCTTTTCATGTTTAGAGAGTCTGAAAAGAGCTTAAAGACAACTCCAGTGGGTTCCTTTTTCGTGTATCCATACAGGTCCGAAAAAGAGATAAAAGTTTACCCGTATGCATTCTCATGTATTTATGAGCACGAGAAAGATCAAAGACTAAGCTCGGTATGCCCCCAGCTTGAGAGCTAGTGGCTTAACTCTAGAAAGATCATCAAAGGCTGGAGACATGCCCTCAAAGCTTCAATTCATTCACCAGCTCTGAGGCCGTCACCAATTTCTCTAGTAGATGAGAAAAAGGAGAGGGGTGGATGAAAAGAAGGTTAAAGAGAGGTGTCTATTTCATTTTTTAATGAGCTTGAAACAGGAAAAGAACTATGCTCAGGGCCTCTGTTGCATTTTTTAACAAGCTTGTCATAGAGAAGAGAAACTATGCTCATGGCTGCTTCTGGATCATGGTTTTCAAGAGAATAATGCTCTGGAAGGATACCATGTCAAGGGACAAAACTTTGTCATGGCTTCCAGGAGATCTTCTCTAGATGGAAGATAAACACTCGGGAAGGAACACATGTCGAGGGTCACGATAGGGGTAAGGAGATCAGGCTCCAATAACCCTACCGCAGAAATCACCATGTCAACTACTGGATCCAAATCATCAGAAGTGAAAGGCATAGGAGACGATGGAAAATCAACATTAGGAGGGGAGATAGACTGTATATCTGCCCGAATTTCTTCACGAGGGGGAATAAAAGAGGATTGATGATGGTTATTATCTAGAGGTAACTTGTTAATGCGAAGCATTTCTATAATAGATTCATCCGAGGGAAAAATGGGGGAAATGTAATTGATCGCAGACGACAGGGAACTCAACCGGGATTGCATCGAGGAACTGTCGGGTGCCAACATATGTTGGCTATCTGACAAGGGAGAAGAGGATTGGATAGAAATGTATGATGTTTCAGCTGGACTAAGTGGCACAGTGTCACCTAGTGCATCGAATTCCAATGAACAAGATATAATCCAAGGGTCAGATGATTCCAGATATTGATAAGCCACGGTCGAAATCATATCAATGGTGGTAATATGATGTGTAGTCAGTGGAAGTGGTGTAGGGAAGGTACCCATGAGGCTAGAGTATTTTAGTAAGCCAACACCAATGCTTTCATACGTGATCTTGTGGTCTCCCAAGAAAGGAATATTGTTGGTAGCGGGAGCACGAGCATCGGTCATGCAGAAATCCAACTGATCAATAGTGACAATTTTTCCTTGATGAGAAAATTGGACACATCGAAAAACTGATGAGGCAATGGAAATCATAGCATAAAACCAACTTCTTCCAAGTAACAAGTTGTAATTGAGGGGAGCATCGACCACCTTGACATCAACAATAATAGTTTTGTTACCCAATTGGATGGGCAGGGATTGTAAAAGCCCATGGGGATGAAAACCTTTCCCATCGAAGGCATGTAACATCGTTGGGGATTTGTTAAGTGCGGGTGATTTTAAACCTTTCCAACACGCTAAAGACATGACACAAGTTGAGGCTCCCTCATCCAGAATAGTTCGGTGGATTTGTTGATTGTGAACAACAACATCAACTTGAAAAGCAAGTTGGTGAGAGAGTTGAGACGCATAATTGTCCAGGTTAAACATGATATGGTTGGATGACTCAGGATCAATGGTGCCAATAGCGGCCAAGAGCGTTCTATGTTGACTGGGGCAGTGCTGTAAAACTTCTAATGCAGGCATAGCACACGATGCTTGAGCCAAATATTCAACAATGTTGTAGTTCTAGGCGGCACGTGAATTAGGATTAAAGGTAGCTTTGTGGATAGTGCTCTTAGGAGGGTATAATATCGAGTCAAACATGGGTTTCTCAATCTGAACTGGTCCAGATAGAGGATTAACTGATGGAAGACTAACAGAGGACGATGATGGATCCGATAAAGTACCGGTACCATTAACATCTTTTCCTTTGTTAGGGTTACCTGTTGTGTCGTATGTCTTAGAGGGAGTGGTCAAATTAATCCCATTAAACATATAAATATGTGCACTCGACAAGGCCTCATCATTAAGCTGGCTTGAACTGCCCCCAGGAGAGGGGGTTTCAACAACTAGTGATTGTTGCTGTGGAAAAGGCTGAGTAAGCACAACGGGTTGTGACTTTCCTTGGAAAATTTTGGCCACTTCATTGCGAAGTGGAAAGTCTCGAGTGTAGTGATTGTCACCACAAATGATACACAGGAATTTCAGTTTCCATTGTGTTTGCTTCTCGGTAGCAGGTGTCTAATTTTTTGGTTGTTCATTGTTATTTTTTGATTTATTCTTTGTCATCTTCTTACCTCCGGATTGTTGTGAAGGGGCAGATTGAACTGCATTCACCTCAAAGATCTGAGTTTGGGGAGAGGTAGAGGAGAGTGTGAGCGATTGGGAAGTAGATTGAGTTTTTACGGAACCGATAACACCATCTGCATGAGATGAGGATGGCGGTTTAGATGGATTGGTATTAGCCCGAGCAACATTCAGAAGCAAATTATACAAAGTAACAGATTGTGAATAAACCAAATCTAAGTACTGAGCCTGAGCGATGGCTTATTCCTCAGTGACCGCACCACCCATAGCGACATCACGAGCGATCGGGGGTAACAATGATTTAGTAAACCATTCCGCCAATAGTATGTCAGGAATGACTACCTTGATCATCCTTCGTCATCACCTCCACTCATGAATATGGTCAGAGATATGCACAGAGTCCATTTGAAGAAGGGAGGTCAAGAGTTCAGTACCCGTCTCGTAGTGAATAGGTAGTTGAAAGTGCATGAGGAAAGACATGGCGAGGGAATTGAAATCATGAAAAGAAGCACATGGTAGTTCAATATACCACTTTGCTGCAGAGCCGGTAAGTGTTTGCTGGAAAAGACACAAACGTATAGAATCATCCATGAGGGAGTTTGATGAACACCAAAAATGGAAAGTTATCACATGGTTGTTTGGATCTTCGCCAGATTTTTTGTCAAATTTCGGAATATCAGAAGGAAGTTTAATTGGAATGACTGGCCAAACCGGTGAATGAAAAATAGGATCATTAGTTAACCGAGACAAGTCTGGGAGATCCAGAGTTGCAAGAAAAGATAGCTGGCGGTTAATTTGCAGATGATACTGGTGCGGCATAGGAACACCAGTAGGACCATAAACTTGGTTAGGTGGATAGTTGTAACTAGTAGGTCCTCCTATATACGGTTGTTGCTGGCCAGGATAAGCAGGATTCGATGGTGGATGTGAAACATTTTTATAACCCGGTGGGTTCTGAGCATTATAGGCCGGGTGATTTGCTTTCCCATGAGGAGGATAAACATTTTTCCCTTGAGAACAGTAAGGAGTATATCCCAGAGGCAGATACACATTAGACGCATGAGGAGGAAAAGACTGTGGTCCCGGAGAACTCCAGGTGGTGTTTGGGCTGCCGCCCGGATAAGATTGTCTGTAAGATGTTTCGGAAGGAACAGGATTTGATACCCCTCCTAGTGGATTATGAGATGAGTGCCCCCCAATGTGGGGTTGAATGAAAGTTCCTCCTAAAGATACTCCCCAGGATTGTGAAGGGTTTCCAGTAAACGAAGGTTTCCCCCCTGCTAGCAGTGGATTTACAACCGAGGTATGACTGGAAAATGGAGGGTGCCCTCCAGGAGGAGCATGAAAAGGAGGCTGTCCCCTGGGAGGGGTCGGTCTACCATGGAAAGGTAGTCCTCCAGGAGGGAAAGGTTTGTTAGATGGTGGTTTCCCTCCAGCCGGTTGTGTTGGGATAGTAGGGATTTGCATTCTCAGCTGAAGAGATGTCCCAACAGGATCGTGTGGAACATGTGGAGCTGTAGAGTAAAATCTTGTAGAAATGGGGGTAGAGATTTAAGTGCCTTGGAGATGAGTAGAGGTGATGAGTCCAGCATTAGGATGGACTTGTGCTGGTGTAACAATAGGGTTAATAACCTAATCGTTTGGGTGATTCATGGTTTGATCGGATGGTCCTATTTCACTAGGAGGGTCATGAGGATGAAAGGGTTGTCAAAAGGATTCAAAATGTTTATAGATATCGCATCCCGATGAAGTCCTCCATACAGAATGAGTAGGTGTGGGATTGGTATCTACTACGGTGCTAGGATGAACATGAGTCCTATACTCATCACCAAAGATTGGTTCTGTGGATCCCATATATGTTTCGGTAAAAATCCTCTCCAGCAATCATGGGACCTCTTCATCTATGATGCTCCCAAGGGAGTCTAGACAAACCAAAAGTGGTTCGAGAGGGGTTATCGACACAGATGTAGTGGAATTGTCAACCGTAACCAAAGCACCTTTCAAATTATCTAACGGAGGAGCAGTAACACTTCCAACGTCAGATTGATTTTCTACCTCTCTATGGTAGTTATCTTCTGGAGGGTTAGGAGGTAAGGGTTGATAGCCTTTTGGAGGCAACCCTTTCATCCTACGTGGTCGCTGAAGACCTTTATTGTCTATACGGTCAATTGTGGATAATAATAAAACACATTGAAAATCTAGGGCCAACTAACAAAAAGAAACAACACACGCTAATAAAATCTAGGAATCAACCAAGCAAACAAAACTTCTCTCGATGATCGTACTAGTTGGTGATGAAATCCAACATCGTGTGATCAGGTTGAGAAGGGGCTAGGATATGGTGGAACAGTTACAATGGAAACCTGCTTAATGGACTTTCACCTTGGTGCAAGCTTCCACACAGTAATTGTGGATTTACCCTCCAAGGATCCCGAGTGAGTTTGACCAATGTCTATTCCAGGTATAGTGAGAATTCCCTTCATCGCAACCTTGTGCAAGACCCTAAATATTGTGGCTACTAAGGTCACCAACTCGTAGTCAGCCCCTGGGCGGGTACAGTCGACAGTCCAGTCCAAATGTAAGGGTAGGGTATCTAGCCCAAAATCAACTTGAAAGGCTTCCACTCAACATTGTGGGTATACCTTCAAGCGATCCCCATAATATGATCCGACTACTACAATCAATCAAACCACAGAGGGATATTCTCCATAGATCTCCCGAGTGCGACCTCGTGCGACCTTGTGCATAACCCCTGTGTGAGAGGGGGATCCCAGAAAGCCTATATGACAATTGGATTTCACTCTCCCTACTACAATATACTAATTTTGTTTGATAGCTTTGGAAAGTTATCCTTTCAACCTATTCCAAATCCCTACACCTTAAACTAATGTAGGTTTGCTAACAAAGATGTAAAAAGTCTGCTAAATTTTAGTTTAGCGCTTGATTTTTAAGGCTGTTGTTACTCAAAAGGAAAATGGCATGGAAAATATGGTGTTTTGACTGACTCAAAAGTTATGCAAAGGGATGAAGATGCAATCTTTTCATTTCGATGAAAACTAGGCTATGAGAAGGAGAAAACATTCATCATTTCAGATGCACAATGTCCCAAAAATGCTCGAAAACATGCAATTCCGCTACTTCAAATGCAAGCTAGTTTCACTACCTAAAAGAAAGAATTCATATATGTTCTTTGTTTTATTATGATGTATATAGAAATTAAACAAAAAATCTTCAATGCTCCATTACTTTCAATCAGGAGAAAGAGTCCTATGCAGATGCAAAAGACATGGATAAAAAGGCTACAAACAAAGCACACACTCAAGGTAGTGAGAACTGAAAGAAAAAAAGAAGAAAATTGGTCTAAAAAGAACTCAATCAAGGATCCTAAAACCAACAAGCATCCAAGGAGTAGAATAAAATGCAGAGAAGAATCCAAAAAGAGACAGGGAGAAAGAGAAAAATACCCAAATTGTCCCAACAAAACAAGTAGCTAGAAAGAGAAATTTTCACATTTCTAAAAAGGGTTTCAAGCTCCAATCAAGACAAGAGGGAGTGATAATCATCAAAAAACATTCCAAATAACTTCACAAACCATTCACAAAGACTGGGTAAAGACTTCCACAAAACAGGTTGCAAAAAACTAATGAGAAAAGGCAGAAAAACCTCAAGAAGGAGACTGGCGCTCCCCCAAGAGGGTACACAGAGCGTTATAACGCTCCCTGAATCACTATAGGGGATCACTGATGATATACCAGCACTCTGATATGTCCTACAGGGGGGCGTTGGTCCTCCCAGAAGGTCAGAAAAAGAGCCAAAAAATTGCAAAACAATTCACCCAGAACGCATAAAAATTGGTGAAAATGTAAGTGAAGATGGGAGTAGGCTAATGGATCATAAAAAAATAGAAAAAGTGATTTGAGAGGTGGTAAAAGGGCAGGGAAAAACCAATAAAATACAATAGTATTCCTTCCCCAGTGGAGTCACCAATTTTTGTTGAAGGAAAATCTCCCTACAGACAGGTAGATCTCCTCTTGAGAGCTAGACTCTTAACTCTTAAGACAAAAGATGATTATCATGGAAATTGACTTCCTTTTAGATCTAGATAAAATAATGTGTGAGGAGGAAGGAGAAAAGAAGTACCTTTTACCGATGTTTGTCCCTGCACAGTCCGAGTTGAGCTCCAATCTTGAACTCCTTGATAAGCC
>JASDQU010170513.1:2264-21089 GCA_032191745.1 Picea mariana | reverse complement strand
ACTATTCATGTTTCTTGTGTATTTGTTCCTTTCATTTATTTTGCAATTAATTGCCTTATGTCCAAAATTTTTGCAAGTATAACAATGACCAAGAAAGAAATTTTGATACCTGGGAGTAAGTGACCTTCTTTGTGATGTAGTCCATTTGGATTCTTGATCTACTCTTCTATAGTTTCCTTCATACTGATTGAAGATTCTTTGATTCTTGAAGGTAGGAGGTCTTCTTGGATATTCATCTCTTTTGTAACCATTCCTTCTTTCTGGTATCCTGGTCACTTCTCATCAACTATCTGTGTAGCTCTTTCTTCAACCTTCTTGTTGGTATTTGCATCTTCTTTGTATGAAGTTTCACTCATGCATCCAAGATGTGTTAAGTCTTTTGGTACTTGAGAGTTTATTAAGCTCTTCCTCAATGAGACAACTTCTTGTTCAAGTTTCTCACAATCTTCTTCTTTCTTCTTTATTTGGACATTCCTTACTTCTCTTATTCTTCTTTCTTCTTCAAGTAGAGTTTTCAAGGAAATGGTTTCTTTTCTTAGTTTCTCAAAGTCTTCTAATTGTTTCTTCAATATTACAACTGTCTTTTCACAACTAACCAATTCACTTCTTAGTTTTCTTTGCATGTCTTTGAGCTTGCTATTTTCAATCTCAACATGCTTCAAGTTTTTAAGATTCTCATCTTCTTGTTGAATAATTTTTTCCTCATGATTTTCTTCTTCTTCATTGGAATTTTCTTCTTCGGTGTCATTTATTTCAATCCTTGGATGAGGACATTCAAATTCAACATAACCTACTCCTTCACAATTAAAGCAAAAGAACTGACCTCTATTTTCTTCTTTGAAATCTGAGATGTTGTAATTTGCTTCAACTTCTTCTTCTTATTATTCTTCTTCTACGTCTTCCCTTACATAAAGGTCTTGTAGCTTGTCCCAAATCTCTTTTGATGATGCACATGATCCCACTTTGGATTTCACTGAATCTGTCAATCCATCCATGATGGTATCTATTGCCAATTTGTTGTTCCTTTTTGCTTCTTTCTGAGTTGCAGTCTTTGGTGTCCTCAAAGAATTGTATCCTGAAGCAACTGAGAACCAAACATCTGCCCCAAGAGATTTCAAGTGAGTTTCCATTCTATTACTCCAGTATTCAAAGTTGCTTCCATCAAATGGTGGAATCCCATTTGGAATTTTGTCTTCCATTTCTTCTTAGGATCTTCCTTCCAGTGGTTAAACCATATTGAAGGTAACTTGCTCTGATACCAATTGTTGATACTAAGAGGGGGGTGAATCAATATCAAGTACAATTTAAAACCTTTTCAACTTATACTTAAACCATTCAACTATATCCAATGAGAAATGAACAAGAGTATAAGAGTTACACCAACACACCACAATACACCATGCACAATATATGAGAAATAATCAATAGTTATTGTTCAAGGGAAGTAATGACTTCCAAAGGTAGCTACAGCTTCCAAATGTAAAGGGAGGAATAAACCTCCAAGAGGAAGATACAATCCTCCAATATCAAGAGAGATTTGAACTCTCCATACTTGCCCCTTCCTTCCACCCAAGAATATATGAGAGATAATAAAACTTTACATTAAATCATCATCATCAACCAATCATCACATATAACCTGATAATGCTTTCTGAGACTTCTTCAGTTTCTCCAATTCTTTAATTCTTGGAGTGCTCTGATCCTATAGATAATATTACTCAATGTATTCTCTTAAACTCCTCCAATTTTCACTCCTTGAATCCTCCCCGAAAAGAGGTTATAGAAAGAATGGTAGACTTTATTCAATTATGGTCTGTTCAGAACACCCAACTTGTACAGCACGCCCCGCGCACAATATTTAACATCTGATTCTAAAAATTGCACACAAGAAACTACAGTCCGTACTATTTCCAATGGAAGTGGTCCCACTTCATTTGGATTCTTTATGAAGAATTTATGATTGTTTTACCTGGAACACTTGTTTATTGACTAGCTTTAGGATTGGTCACAAACCCTATCTTCCACAGAGTGTATCTCCATAATTATAGCGAATCAAGAGATGAAATTTTTACCAGAGGTACCTTGATATTCTTGTCAATACCATAGTGATTTCACCATTTGAATCGTTCTATAAAAAAAGTTATAGCAAAAATGGTATGATGACCTGAAAATAACATACCTTAGAACACATCACCAAAATACTTCATCCTCCCTTGAAATCCGACCTTCTTTTTCTTCTTTTTTCACTGAAATTTGACTTGTATCAAAATGAATGATTATTATTTATACCATTTATGTCACTTCATTTTAACATTAGGGCCAACCTGACACTTTCTTATTTTGTAATTCTTTTCTTTAATTATCTTCAGGGCCTACATGTACTTCCTTCTTCAATTCACTTTGTCATCTTCAAAAATTCATTTCTCCTCAACCATGAGGACCACATGATGTGCCACATACCATTTGAAACAACATGATGTATATTATCCATCCATGGGTGTTGTATCTGCATGTTCATTTTCCTTCATGTCCAAATACCTTCATCAATCTCGCAGTCCAAAACCCATGACTAGGGTTGACATCAATGACAACAACCAATCTTCCAACATTACCTAATCCGGTAAGAGAAAAGGTTGGTAAATGTTCTGCAGCCAAATAACTTTGGGATAAATTACATGATATATATTCTTCACCCATCACGGATTAAGAAAATGCCAAAGAAGATGCAGGTACAGGTCAAGAACAAAGATGTTCACCATGTCAAAAATATTCAGAAGATGAAGAGTACATAATCAACAGAAGTATGTTGTTTTTATTTAATTATGAAAAACATAGAAATCTTGAAATGGAATGCCATGAAGGAAATGAGACAGAAAAACTAATTGAAAAAGAAGAAAATTAAGAAGTAGAATTGATCAGTGCCTTATATGAACTAAGAAAAGAAAGAGATGAAAACAAGTCATTGAATAAAGAATCGATGAAACAAAAGGAAAGTGTTCACATTTTTGAAGAAGCACAATAGGTCATCAAGAACTTAAGAAATCAGTTAGAGGAATCTAGAAATATCAGAGAAAATCTTAACGATCAAAAATAGTATTTGGAAGCCAACATAGTAGCACAGAAGGAAGAAGCATAAATGTGAGAGAAGATATTCACAGATCATCTTAAGGAGAGAAATAACAATCTAAACCAGCTTGAATCAGAGTTTGGTCAAGAAGAGAAAGTACTTGAAGAGGAAATAATCACATTAAAAATTCATCTTGAAGAAGCGAAGAGAACAAAATAAGTCATGAAGTCTCGTATATTAAAGAAAGAAGAAGAGGTTGAGAAGATTGAAGAAGAAGTTTTCATATTGAGAAGTAAAATCATCAAGATAAACAAGAACGTTGAAGAGACAAAAACATCTGTGTTAGTTGTAGAGAATGAAGAGAAGCACTCTAGGTTGCTAGAAAATAAGAATGAAGAAAAGAGTAAGAGTTATGCAAAAGTAATCAAAGGAAAGAATCATGCTCAACCAGAATCTAAGAAAACTAATAAGGGTACATCTTCAATAATACCATCCATGTTCAAGCCACAAATAAGATTCAATCATGATCATGATCAATCAAGGCCGAAATTTAGAAGGACTATGCCACAAAGAAGATCATTCACTCCCAGGTATGCAAATTTATTTTATGGTTATTTTTTTTATTGTACTAACTTTGGACATAAGGTTGCAAATTGCAAGGATTATAAAAGAAATTTTCAAGCAAGAAATGCCTATGTGGCCCCATCTAACATTGAATGTTACAAATTTCATAACTATGGACACATAGCTCGTGATTGTAGAAGCATGATCGATAATTCCATGAAAGAGAACACTGATTTCATATATAAGAAAGTATGGATAAGAAAACATGAAGAACATGTGAACAAAGACTAGGTCCCAGAGATCAAAATATTGGCAATAAAACGAGACGAAGAAAAATATATAGAGAAAAAGAAAGATTTCTGATACAGAAAGGTTTGGAAAATAAATGAAAGAAAACAAGGACAGGTAAATAAGGAACATGTTCAAGAGATTGTAATTTCAGGTATTGTAGTGAAAGATGAATCCATATATAGAAATAAAGAAGTCAGATTTTAGAGAGATGATGATGAATCTGCATCAGAGCAGGAATTGTTCTGAGCCATCTATCTTAGACACTCCCTGGTAATATGAATAATAGATAGGTGGAGTCTATGCGATATATGAGATAGACCAGAGACCCATCCTTCGAGCAGATTGCAGAGTTTGAGTAGACAGAGTCAGAGAAGTGAGTTAGAAGAAGTACAATATGATATATTAATTAGTTGTAGTAGTGAATACTTCATGATAGTACAATGACATATGAGTCAAAATTATGGATAGTTGTGTAGAAGATTCTTGGACAGTATGGAAAAATATAGATTCGTAAGAACACTTAGAAGGTTTGGAAAGATATATGACAGTGGATGAGAACATGGCTTCATAGTTTGGTTCAGAGAGTGGTTCAAAGGCAAAGGAAAATTATCATAATGGATGATAATTACACAGGAATATTTGACTGATTATTCTTGAATGCTTTTCATATATGTCAGTTGATTACCCAAGGAAGCACCAATGGAAAATAAATCCAAAAGGCAATAGGTACATGAATACTTACATTTTTTCTACACAACATCTTGTACAGAAGTCAAGAGAGAGAAACAAAACCAAAAAGATAGGTATAAATATCATTTAGATAATTTTTCAGACATAGAGGTAAGAATATAGGTATGATTGCAAGGGAAACGATTCATTGGATGCAAGATAGAGAGTTATATGCTTGGAGAGAGAGAACATAGGCATGTTTCTAGGGGGAGAGATTTTCACAAGGGAAGAATGAGTGATATGAATTCTTTGTTGCATCAGAGTCATACCCTTTGTCAAAGGGGGAGATACTATTCATATGAAGGGAGAGAGAGTAATGAAAGGCTTATAAACACAAATAAAAGTTAAAGGAATGTAGTCATGGGGAGCATCCCCAAGGAGAGTTCAGCCCCCCCAAAGGGAGATACCCTTTGCCATTGATGTCAAATGGGGACAGATAGAAACATTGATGAAGAGTATAAGAAGGAATATTATCATGACTAAGTGTTTCCATCAATGTTGGTATCAATGCCAAAGGGGGATATTTTCAGACAATTGGCTTAGGTTGATGGACATTTGGTATGGATTGTTGGTTTTCATTGATGCCAACCATTGGAGAGTGATATTGTAGATTGATGTCAACCCTTGGAGAATCCTAGTAGCAACTTCTGGTAGCACAAATTCATGGGTAAGGGACCTAAGTCTGTTTGAGATATAAGGGAATGAAGATCAATGAATTTACAGGTAAGACTATTCTATATGGATAGTATATGTCATTCCATTTCTGGTGATATGTGGAACGTCACATAACTCCTCACGGTTAGAGAGTTATGGCCTTGTGAAGTTGGAGAACCCTCATGAGTTATCTAGAATCCCCTAGAAGGTCAAAGAAGTCAAATTACTCTAGAAACTGCTAGAGGAAGTTGACTAGTCAAAGTGGATGAAACTAGGAGTTAATCATGGGTATAGTTGTTGCATTAAGAAAATAATTAAAAATAAATTAGTTGTAACAAGAAGTTGTGAGTTTGGTAATTATGGTAAAGTAGTTGTGATGAGAAGATTGAATAGTCAAAGTGGTTGACCAAGAAATAAATTAAATAATAAAGTGGTTGCAACAAGAAGTTAGTTAAGGGAAAATAAGTTATGAATTGAGTAATTATATAAAAGTTAGTTGCAACAAGAAGTTTAGAGTAAAGAGAAATTATTTAAATAATAAAGTAGTCAAAGTGGTTAAGTGGACAAAGTGGCTAAGTGAACAAAGTTGGTTAAGTGGACAAAGTAGCTAAGTGGACAAAGTGGTTATGTGGATACTTTTAGAGGAAGCTACTTGGAGAGTATAAATAAGAGAGCAAGGGTCTCCCATTTGTATCCATTGAGAATATTGAATATCTACAAGTGACTGAGGTAACCAAAGGATATCTAAGGCAAATTTTAGAGGGATCATGAAGTAAACAAGGCCGATATTCAAGGGAGGATAAAGTCTTTTGATGATGTTTTCTAAGGTATGTTATTTACAAGTCATCTCACCATTTTTTCAATAATTTTTTTTTTTGCAATGATTCAGATAGTGAAATATGGAGGTTGTTGATAAAACATATCCAAGTAGCTATGATAAACATTTCAGCCTGTGGGTTTTTTTAATTTTTGAGTTACACTCTGTGGAAAATAGGGTTTGTGGCTCGTCCCAAAACTAGTCTAAAACATGTGTTTTGGGTAAAAATGTCATAACTTATTCATAACATATCCAAATTCAGTAAGACCAAATATATTGGTTATAGTACATGATGTGGTATCTTGAGTAGCAGTTTCATATCCATAGAAAAAATATTCTGTGTGGGGCATGATCTACAAGTTTTCTCTCTAGAATAATCCATAATTCAACAAGGTATGCAATTTTTTCTCTAACTCCTTTTCTGGGAGGTTCCAAGTAGTGAAATCTGGAGGAATTGCATAAAAGACACTGAAGAACATTGTGTACCATTTTCGGATCTTTATTCATTACAGGTACAAATTTATTATTATTTGAAGTTAGGGTTGTTGACTAATCCAAAATTAGTCACGTGAGACTAAATTAAAGTTTGATGAAAATGCTAGTCTCKTGTTGTTAAAGTTAAGGAAGGTTTGCAGGTATGTGATCATATACACTAGGTCTATTACAAAGTTACAAATCATATTTGGATGATGAAATTGATGAGGGATTTTTGGTTGAGGTATGTTACAGATAGAGGTTGTATAACAATGAGGCTGTGGCACATGGTTTGATGTAATGGTTTATGGTATTGGTTTATGGATAGAGTGATGAATTGTTAGATAAATTTTGATGGTTATATTTGTGTATGTATTTGGTATATGGTTGATTACATGTTGGGTACATGGTTGAGAGAAGTAGTTGATGAGTTGGTATATATATGAGTTGTATAGTTGATGATGTTGTTACATCTTGATGAGTCATAGTTGATGAGTAGTTGATGCATGATTTGTACATACTTGGAGGCACTTGTTAGTAGTATTGTTGACACATGGTTTATGAATGATGTAGTGTACATGTATTGGTATATTATTAGAAGCACATATTGAACGTGGTGATGATTATGAGTTGTTGTGTTATTCTTGGTTGATGCACATCTTGGTGGTATTGTGCATATGCTTGAGAGTTGTCTTGGTGATTGATCTTGGTGAGTAGATTTTATTTGGTTGATAAGATTGATGAGACAGGTTTTTTGGATAGGTTATTGTGACAGGTTTTTTGTACAAGTTTGGTGCACGGTTGATGCACTTGTTTATGGTACAGGTTGATTTATGGTACATGTTGGCACAGGTTATTGGTACATGTTGTTACAGGTTGTTTGGTGCAAGTTGATTGGTATAATTTTACAACATTATATCTCACAGTGATAGTGTGATAGTGGTTCCATCATTCTACTTATATTTCAGGGCAGTTGGACAGGGAAAGGATAGGTGGTTGTAGCCACCTTCTGGTTATAGCCGAAGAACATAGGAGGTTGTAGCCTCCTTCTAGTTGTAGCCAGAGAATTGGGGAGTTGGAGCTTCCCTCAGGTTGTAGCTTGAGAAACTAGGTGGTTGTATCCACCTTCTGGTTGTAGCCGAAGAACATAGGGGGTTGTAGCCAGAGAATTGGGGAATTGGAGCTTTCCTCAGGTTGTAGCTTGAGAAACTAGGGGCTTGGAGCCTTGTTCCAGTTGTAGCTGGAGAATTTGAATTTGGTTCTTCCTTGAATGTAATTTTTGACATATAAGAAAAGAATTTAGTGGTTTTCTCCCGCATTGGGTTTCCACATAAATATTGGTGTACTATGCCTTGTGTGGATGTGTTTATTATTGTTTATTATGCACTGATGAATGTTAATAATTATGATATAGTAATATATTGATGATGAAAAGATGAACATGGTTGAATAATTAAAAGAAAAAACTTTGTTGTTTAAAGGATTAATACTTGGTATAATTGCTCATTACTGATTCACCCCCCCCCCCTCGGTTATCCAACAACAATAAGATGTAGTTTTGAAAGACCAATCAGAAGTCATGAAACAAATTGAATCACTTGCAACAAAGTTAAACTATGGAAGAAAACATCAAATTTTTGGTCAATGCAAAAATAAAATCGTGGTCCACGCAAAATTGATTGCTACAATCCCAGGCTTGCGATAAGGACTAATAATGTTAATTCAACATAATTACACATAATATCATATACACTTATCTTCTAAGAATAATTCACCAACTAGTTGTAGAAAAAGGTTGTTCCACCCAACCGTAGTCTCTATTGCACATAATATTTCTACAAAAGGTCACCCCCAAGCTGAGTCTATGAGTCCACAAGGATGAATTCCCCATGGTTGGTTCTAATCCTCTAACTTTTCCCATTCCCATAATTTATAATCTGTTCACTCTTACAACAATCTTGATACATTGACTCTCTTTTCTCTTTAGCATACACAACCCAAATAATGGAATCCCATTAGTTTCCATGCAACCGCTCATGCTATTCCATTTCTTCCTAGGGCTCCAGTACAAACTATTTAGGAAATGTCAATGATGGGAGATTCAAGGATTTTTAGTTGTAATTTATTGTCTCAATGGCATCCATTTACTTGGCACATGGATGAAATTTATCTCTCTCATTCATGGAAAGAATTATCCATAATTTTAATATATAGTAACTACAATCACTCAACCCACACATTCCTATCGAAGAATGACTTAATTAAATTTTCATGACCAAAATACATAAATTATTTTTGCATGCTAATGACACAACACATAGTTTCCTAATAAGTGTAAATGTGTTGAACCTGGACAGAATAGATCTAGCTAAACAATAATACACACATTTGCAAAGAGAATTGGAGAAGGAAGAAGAAGGAGAGAAAGAATCGAAGAATTCTCATTAAATGTATTCCACACTCAAAGAGTGAATGATTTACTATATATATATATATATATATATATATATATATGATAAATGAGTAACTAGTGAGCCATAGTGGTGGTCTAGATTGATCTGGACACACACCAGCAGTTACAAGAGTAAACTGCCACCTAGTCTAGTATAGTCTAGTCTAGTCTAGAGTGAACTGCCACCTAGCTGAGTTAACTAGTCAACTAGTCTTCAGTTAACTGACTGAACAAAGAGTAGTGAGTTGGTGATGATCCCAATGTTTCATGGTGGAAAAACCAATGCAACATCTAAACTCAACTCAACTAGTCAAACTAAAGTGTCAGCTGAAAGACAATATTCTCCCCTAAAATATAGGAGAGACTAATAAACAAGGAATAACCTTAGGAAAAATAAATCCTAGGTGTGTGTGAAGTAACTCCAACACCCCCCCTGAACATCACTATGGTGAAAATAAAGAATGGGTCCCGGCTACGAGGCCATGTTAGGTACCCAAATACAAAAGATACACTGAACTAAAAGAGGAAAGAGGGAAAACCTCATGGGAACAAAACCCCCCCTCAAATTACAATGCATAAAATAAAAAACGATAAGGAACAAAAGGAAATTGCTAAGCAACCATGTCCTTCACTCCAAGAAGACCTCGCAACTATGCAAGTTTGTGCTCTTTGAAGATTTTGTTGAAGATGCAGATGTCTACACGGATCTGATGAAGTATATGCATCATTGATATTTCCACACATATCCACTTTATCTTCTTGTAATGAATAATATCCAAATAAATTTTGGATGAAATTTTGAAAACCGTGCAACCGTTTCAAGAAAAATGTTGAAATTTTGTTGATTTTAAAACGATCATAACTTCACTTTCCAGACTCCGTTTTGGACGATTTTATTTTTTGAAATTGGATATTTTCCCGAGAGGAATTAAAATATCCAATTTTTTTTTCTGAAGATGTTTCTCAAAAAATATCAGAATGGGGTCTGATGTGCGCGGCTCTCTTTTTGTCTCTTGAGATGCATGCATGGTGCATGCAAAAGTGTCTGCATGTGACTCCTGAGATGCATGCCATATATCTTCCACATGAATTTTAGAAAACAAATTTGAAATGGAGTAGACACCATCTTCAATTAATGGAATACAAATTTCTGCAAAAACTTTTGTAGAAGACTCTTCATAATAAGAGGCTTGATCTTCTGATGGCTTCTCTTCTAGCTCTATCTGTTCGACCTCCTGCATGAAGTCTTCACAATATTATTTATTCCCAAATAGAACCTCCAATATGGTCCATAATTCATTTGGAGTTAATCCTTGTGATTCTTCATATACTTGATGGAAAAGTTCGAGATAAACAGACATGTCGATACTTCCTATGGCCATATCTCGTCTATTGAGAAAGTCATTTTTCTCATCGACAGAATCAAGATCTACTTCCATTTCCATAGTTATTTGGTACAAGCCTCTGCATCTAAGATGAAGAAGAATTTTTGGATTCCATTCCAAATAGTTATGAGGCATGAGAAGTATTTCAGGTGAATAATCCATCTTTTTGTTGTCTTCAATCTTTTGTACCTGCAAAAAATCATTTGGTGTAGCTTTTGCTTAGTAGTCTGTTGGCTCTGATACCATGTAAATGTGTTGAACCTACACAGAATAGATCTAGCTAAACAATAATACACACATTTGCAGAGAGAATTGGAGAAGGAAGAAGAAGGAGAGAAAGAATCGAAGAATTCTCATTAACTATATTCCACACTCAAAGAGTGAATAATTTACAAAATATTTATAGGATAAATGAGTAACTAATGAGCCCCCCTAAGCCCCCTTTCATTGCTCTCTTGTGGAATCATAGCCCATCATGTTCCTTTCCTTCCATGTCTTCAACCAATGGTGTGTTTTTATTATAATTTTTCAATGTAAAATTACATATTACATCACTTGGACCTAAACCATTGAGTGTATACACATTAACATTCCTATTCTGGGGGCCTAATTGGGGTATTATGATTACAATTTCCAAACACATACTTAAAAATATCTATTATTCTTTCTTTTCAAAATGTTTCTTTTTTTATTCTTAAACTTCTTATCGACTTTAAACATAATATGATATGTGTGTGTGTGTTAGGTCAATGAAGTAAACTGCAGTCCTAATGTTTTACTCACAAAAATATTTATTTTTTTCAATTTCAATTCCAAAATTGTGGACATCTAGAAAAACAACATTTTAACTTTAGATTCAAACCTTTTGGTCTATAACCAAATGGATTTTCTATTGTAATACACATATCAAATGGAAAATATTAAAATAAAACATATAAAGAAACCATGGGGTCACTTGCACACCCAAGTGTAGCATACACAAATCAAAGTAATCGTGAAAGATAATTCCAATATTGACCACTAAAACTAATTGATTTCGTTTGACAGAATGAAGGAGTTCAAACTATTTGTCATATTCAAAGGTGATTCTTCTATTGTGTAATTTCCAATTCCAGTCTCAAGAAAATAATTTCCCACAATTGAATCCATAAATTGTATTGGTTCATTAGCTCCTTCCAATTATCTAAACATATGCTTCATATGAGCCTCTCGATGAACATGAATTTCGTTTTTCCATCCATTCCATGGTAACCATAGATGATACAAATCGCTGGTGAAAGATCCTTGCGAATTCTAAGATCAATCCCTGCTAATAAAAGGAGAATAACATTTAAGAATTTCAGCAATAACAATGTCTATTATTTGTATGCCTTTGGGTTAGAATATACCCTAATCAAAACGTCCTCAAGTTCACTAATAACTTTATCATATAACCTGTCTAGTTGAATAATTCGAGTATAATACTTGGTTGGAGTGTCATTTATATTAGTGAAAACTAAATAAGGCATTACATTTGAGGATGTTGTTGAATCAACCAAAAAACTATGTACATTGCGCTTGAATATTTCAAAGGTTAGTAAAAAGAGTGGGGTTTGAGACTTGGATTGATTACCAATTTTAACATCATTCATAACACCATTTTGCTTCTTGGAATTTACTTTTACCAGAGTACATTTTTATTTTTCTTCAAAAGTTTTATATTATTTTTTGAGGTACATTTGGATATGACTTACAAGTTTGTAGAATAAGGTCACTTTGTTGAGGAATATTATAGATGTAAAAAATCAAAATGTTTTCCTTGTTTTAATTCATATTCTCAATTACATCGCAATCCATGCTCATCCAAGGTATGATTTTCATTATCATTTTCTTGTGTGAGGCACAATCTATAGTTCTCTTACAATTTATGGCATCTTGCTATGTACAAGGATCTAAATGAATAGGATGCTTACTTCTTAGTTCATAATTTCTTTTTACCATTTGGGTGGAATGAATATCTTTTAAAAATTTATCCCATCCATATTGAAGTCCAAGTGACTTATGATGCAAGAACATTGTTTCCTCTTCTGCTGCTTTATATTTTTCCAAAACTTTCTCATTTTCATCTTCTTCAATGGGTATTTCAGTTAATTTTTTTTTTTTTATCTAGAAACTAATTCAACATTGAAATCATAGAATGTATCCATTGAGGACATGTTTTTTTAGAATGATTTGCACATTTGATAAGTGCAATAATTGTCCATCCCTACATCCTTTAAGTTTAAGTTGAAATTTGTAGGTTCAAGTTGCTTTGAAGAAGTGATATCTTTCCTATTTAAGGGTGTAAAAGTTCTTGGGTTAGATTTTCCTTTTCTAGAGTTCTTCAAATCCACAATCTCATTTGAAAATTTCTTATCCAAATGTAATACATTTTCCATGTCTATGGAATCTTTAACTTGAAACTCAATACTCACTTTCAAGGGTGGTTTAAGTAGAGTACTAAATTTCTTAGGATTGTTTTTAGCATATTCATTTCTTACCAAGTTCAACATTTCTTTTTCCACCTTTTTGGATTCTTCAAAAAAAAAATTGCTTGAGTATTTCTACCAATATTCTTAAAAAACATGGAAATAGATACATGTATAGTAGAAGTTGAATATTCAACCACTGCTTTCTCAACTAAGGCATAATTTACGGAAACATTATTTAGAATGGTGGTGAACTAAGGGTTAAAGTATTTTATATGTTATTTTTTATCCATCTTAACTACTATTAGTTCTTTCAAAAATGAATTTGAAGTATATTTATGACCAAAAATGAATTTGAAGTATATTTATGACCAAAAGTACCATGTATGTTTTTTCAAAATCATTCCAATTATTAGTGGATAATATAGGAAAATTGAAATACCATGTATAACATTTTCTCTTGAAAGTATAAGGAAAAATTATAAACAACACATCTTCATGTTCCACATTCAATAACTAAATACCCAATTAAAGGTTTTTAATATAGTCTTATGGTAATCTTGATTTATTTGATCAAATGTCTAGAGGATACAATAAAGATGTTTGGTAAGACCATAGAGTAGTGACTAGTCCTACCAAGTTAAGGGTATATTGAGCTCTCTAAGAATGAAATTGAGGTCGGTTTACTTCTAGTTGGTAGTGATAAATTGTCTAATAATTTCATAATATTTTCTAGTAAAATCTAAGTCAAAATATAGAATTGAAAGATTTGAAGTATGAGAGGATGAATTCAGATGATATGGTGGGATGGTGTTTAATGGTCATGTAATTTCACTAAGTGAAAGGTCAATCAAGTCATATATCATTGCAACAATGGTCTTTGTATCAATTTGAGTAACATTCTTATTAGTTCTATTTCACCTAGGGAGAAAGGGAGCAATGGGAAACTTGCCAATTTTCTAAGCATATGCCTATGTATGTTGATTAACTTATTAAATTCCTAATTAGGGATAACATACAATTTCTTAGGTTCTATGAAATTATGATTTTAAAAATCAACAGTGGTATCGGTTGTAACTTGAGATGGTTTTGGGTTATTTAGAAACCATGCCAAGACATATTTAAACCAACTTTAGGACGTAAGGTGGATCTTGGACCAGAGAGGGATCTCTCATATGATTTAATAAAACTTGTTTCTCATCGTCACTAAGAAACAGTTCTAACAATTAAGTAGAGGTGCTAGAATTGGAAGATAAAGAATATGATAAACAGGGCTGAGGATAATCATGACAATGGATTGGAATAAAAAGGCTGTAAATTTTATATAAGAAGGCCTAATCCATTGGGCATGGACTGTCACATAACAGAGCACAAAATATGATAGGTGATAGATTGAAGAAAATAAGAAGACATAAATCTAAAAAATAACAGAGGGAAAGAGAAATCTCTATCAATATGAGATGAAGAAACTGAGTTGGGCATAAATATTATGAATCCAACATATAAAATGAACATTTGAATTTGCGAATTTTAAAAGAATGAATCCAAAAAAAAAAAATTCAGGAAGGAAATTATGATTACAGTATTCGAATATAGAACGTCATAAAGAAAGGGTCATAGAAAATATATTTTAACTATTTCAAAAATACACTCATTGACAGTGGAAGTTGTACCAAATTGCCCAAACTGCATATCAAAATTGTGCGGGAAAGAATAGACATGGAATTAAAAGGATCTTAACACATAAAAAATAAAGAAAAGCAAAGCTCTATTATATTGATAGATGAATCCAATGAGTGATTCCCTCTAATTCAGAAATTTACAAAAGAATGGCCTCACAGGATCATTGTCCAAGAAAACACATTCTTCACTGTCAAAATATTCATGGTTTTCCAAGCCTCTAATCCCCCTCCATGTGTCGCTTTCTAGTCTCTGCATAGTGCCACCTATTCTAGTTTTAGACATATGTCATTTCCTAGTTTTAACCATCAATTATGATTTCCACACATGTGGCAGAACAAATAACGAGTCTTGAAGTAATCTCTTAACAAGTGTCGCTTTTGATGGCATAAGGTAATACATCTCTTTTTTATTAAAAAAAAAAATCAATATACCAAAATATCAATTCAATATTATAATACACTTAAATCAATATACCAATCAATTTGGTTTACATTATCTTCATTATTTTGGTCCATAAATATATATACTTGTCTTCATCTTTATATTCATCTACATTTTTCTTTTTATTTCTAATTTGATTTCTAAAAACAAATAAATATTATAATCAAATACTTTATACAAAACCTTCTACTATAACCCATTTTATCACATGATTAAAAACAATTATTTTTTAATTTTTATTTTTTCCTTCAATTTTCAATTTTGTAAATTCCTAATCAAATGCCATATTTGTTCCACCACTTCTATGTTGACAATATTTTCCCTTTTCCATTAGACGTTTCTTCTAAGCAGGTGCCTAAATATTCATATCCGCCCCTACTACTCACCTTTTTAACTTCCCTCTCAATTTTCAATGTAGTTATCACCGAATCTGTTATTTCATTTTTTTAAATTAATTGTTATTATATCTTTGAGTTTTCCTAATAATTTAAAAAAGAATAGTGGTACTCCATATTATTGAAGTTCTTACCATTGCATCATGTTTTCCACATATTCTTCATATGCTTCCAAAATCTAAATGCATATTCTCTATATTAAAATTCTTCTAACATGACATTGTTAAGTTATTTATCACAAAGACTTATTTATTTTCATCATTATTGTAATATACTCAATCACATTTATTCATTTTCATATCACATATTATAATATACTCAATCACATTACATTAGTACGTTGTTGTATACTTAAAATTTTTATCCCACTTGCTCAATATTTTTTCCTAATACAATTTTATTCATTACCTAGTTGTTAATCTAATTATTTCATATAATGTAATTATTTTATACAACATAATATGAAGTCTCATATATATGAATATAGCAATAATGAATTCATAACATAACTCAGGTTGAATGGCAACATAGTCTCTGTTGAGTTAGCTGAAAAATATATGTTGAACAATGAATCTTAATATAACTAAATGCATAGATAATGATTAATTTATTTCAAAAGATAATTCATATAATAACGAAAAATAACATTAGAGATTGTTCGAGGAATATACTTGTGCAGAGATGTGGAAGCTATTCCCGTGTTGTTATGCATATGCATAGTGTCTCACAACTCCACAATTCAAATAGTTATCAATATCATCAATAATATAATATTGTTATGCATTGATAACATTGATAGCTATTCTTCTATGTGTTGTTGTGTGGGAGATATACCTATGTGGAGGTGTGGAAGCTATACTTGTGTTGTTATACATATCCATACACTCTCGCAACTCCACACTTCAAATAATTAAATCAATGTTATCAATAATAGAAAATTGTTATGCATATGCATATAGTCTTGACTAATGGTGGTGAACTAATGGTTAAAGTATTTCATCTGTTATTTTTTATCCATATGAACTACTATTAGTTCTTTCAAAAATGAATTTGAAGTATATTTATCACCAAAAGTACCATGAATTCTTTTTTCAAAATCCTTCCAATTATTAGTGGATAGTATAGGAAAATTTAAATACCATGTATAACATTGTATCTTGAAACTATAAGGAAAAATTATAAACAACACATCTTCATGTTCCACATTCAATAACCAAATACCCAATTAAAGGTTTTTAATATAGTCTTATGGTAATCCTGATTTATCTGGTCAAATTTATGGAGGATAAAATAACTATGTTTGGTAAGACCACAATGTTGGCATGTTTTTAGACAGAGGTAAAGTATGCGTGTTTGTCATTGATGGCGAACATCAGCACGATCAATAGCAGATCAGCAGTGTAATTTCAGAAGGAGGAAAATAGTCAAAGCATGACAGAGGTTTGTGTTTGTCATTGATGGAAAAGATTAACACGATCAAATGGCGAAGATCGGCATGATCAGTAGTGTAGTGATAATGGCAAGATCAAAAGTGTAAGATCAGAAGGAGAAAAACATTCAAAACATGACAAGGTTTTCGTTTCGGAGTTTCGCAGATCGGGAAATCCAAAGGAAAGAGGTTCGAACCCGCGATATGCGAAATCATGATAAAAATCTTGACCGTTGGAGTCATAGGACATGTGGCAAGCGATTGGAATTTCACTGACTTGCACATTGGAGGAGTCAACGGAGCATGGTGTGTGAACTCGCGATATGCAAGATCACGAAAATATCTAGACCGTCGAATCATTGAAATCGTGGACCGTTGATCAGGCATGACGAGGGCCTCTAAAGTTGTGAAATCGTGATAAGATCTTGACCGTTGATCCAAGAGGGACATGTGGCGAAGGATTAACATTTCACTGACTGGAGCGTCAAAGGAAGGAACTTGCAACTTGAGATATGCGAAATCGCGATAAGGTCTGGCCCGTGGTCATAGACATAGTCACATTGTCGAAGGCTTAAGGGAAGAAGCTAGCGGTACTAAGCTCCATCTCGGAGTCTCGGCGATCGCGACTTGGAGTGTCGAGACACTTCATCAAAAGAATCGCGATATGCGAGATCATGATGAGATCTGGACCATCAAATCATTGGAGATATCGATCGTTGGTCAGGCTCAATGAAATTCATCAGTTTGTGAAATACGAAGCGCCTTTTGGCGCAGCCTGTAGTCACCATCGGTGGTCACGTGAGGGGAAGAAGCTAGCGGTGCTAAGCTCCATCTCGGAGTCTCGGCAATCATGACTTGGAGTGTCGAGACCCTTCATCATAGGAATGCCGAGATGCAAAATCATGAAATTCAAATTCTGTTTTGCGCTCGGTCACAGCTAGTGGGCATATGAGATAAACGCGAAATCCTGCAGATGTAATCCAACGGTGCTGGTTAATTGGAAACTTGATCGAAGGGTTAATGTTTCACCTCATAGGTAATCGATCAGTTATGATTCAGTTAGCAGAACTGAATCATGATTATTGGACGGTTGGCGATTCAGTTGCTGATGCGTTTTCTTGGAGATTGGTGTAACTGAATAGGTGGTATAGTATAAAATGGAAACACAATGATTGTGCAGGGTTGGTCGTTCTGAATGAAAAAATGAGTTGAACTGTAAGAAAGTTAAAATTATAGTATGCTCAGTGTGAGACCGATAGTATGCGTAGTGTGAGATAAAACTCAGAGATGAGTAACATATGAGGAACAGACAGAAGCAGGAGCAGAATTGCAGAATAGCTTGAAGCACAGCAGAATTGCAGAATAGACAGAGGAAGAGAAGAATTGCAAAACTATTAGAAGCAGACCAGTTTTAGAGAACAGAGAAGAAGTGTTAAGAATCGATTTATCTGTGTTGTTGGTTATTCAATCATTTATTTATAATCAGGGAGGTAGGGTGGTGCTAGGGAGGACTGTGGTCCTTTGATATTTGAGTTGGTGGTTGAATATTGGGAGTTGTAGCTTCCATCTAGTTGTGGATAGAAAACAAGGTGGTAGGGTGGTGCTCGAGAAAACATAGAGTTTTCTGTATACAAGTTGGTGCTTGTATAAATCCAGTTGGTACTGGAATATTTAGGGAGTTGGTGCTTCCTTCTAGTGGGTGCTAGAAAAACCAGAGAGTTGGTGCTCTCAAACAAGTTGGATCTTGTAAAACAGAGGTAGTAGCCTCACATTGAGTTTGTTCTCAAGTATAGATGATGTACAGAACGTAAAAGACTGTCTATGATTTCGAAGAAGAAGAGGTTTTCTCCCTTTATGGGTTTCCTCGTGAAAATTTGTCTCTGTGTATATCTTATGTGAGACTGATGCTCATTATTTATGTTGTCCATATGTTGTATAATATTGATGATCACTTGAAGAAAGATTAAGAATGGTTTAATAGAATTAATATTGTTTAA
>JASDQU010170511.1:7024-17031 GCA_032191745.1 Picea mariana | reverse complement strand
AAATGGTACGAGTGATGGGGAACCAAGTGGTTTCCATGAGGGACTAAATAGATTCAACAAGTGAAAGTTCAGAAGCTTTGAGAAGTTGTGACTCTTGATCTAGAGCTCGATTTTGAGCATGGCTACCATCATTGGAAAGATCTTGATGAGAAGAAGACGATGATACCCTCTAGATGAGGCTTGAGATGATTGAGGGAAAGAAAAAATTTAATACCACATCCCTTAAAAGGTACTTAGGGGGTTAGGTGTCTCACACACACACCCTCGACGATGTTCTACGCTCTAAGACTTTTCCAACGGTGCATCAAATGCCTCAATTGGAGTTTGTATGCGAAAGTTATGCCTCTCGCAAGTTGACCTACCATGTTGACCATGATGGTACGAGAGGATGCAACGTCATTCCTCGTTACTCACACATATGGGGATAGCTACGTATGGACTTTCAAGAACATTCTGGAAGCTCCAAAACCTTATCACAATTGAGGGTTGAGGAAGACAAAACCCAACCCCTAAATGACTATCGGCCGATGTTAAATACAGAGCCGCTAGGAGAAGAAGGGGATCCATCTTTAACATTGTAATTGTTTTGTCATTGAGCAAAGCACCTAGGAGTTTTATTTTGAGAGCACAACAGAGGAAGAGATATTTTATAGCAACCATACATGCCATAGTGTCAAAAGAAACTCCACAGAGAGTGCCCCTTTCTTTGTACTTGCACTTGAAGAAAAGAGAGCAGGGCGACCTCATCTTCTAGCTGGGTTTTCTCCCGTATTAGGTTTCCCAGGTTATATCTTGTGTTTATTTTGTGGATGGTGTGTGAGTATTTTTTTATGTTCTCTATTTTTTGCATTTCAACTATTTCATACATTTAAGAATAAACTAGTAATTAARTAATCCGAGATCTAAAGGAAATTATCCTTCACAGTAAAGATTTGAGCATTTTTATTAGATCCTTTGTGACAAACTGTCTAGTGGAATATCCACGACATTTTACAGATCAGTCTAGAGCCATATGYGAGATCTTTTTTGCTTGTAGTTGGTCACAAGTTCGAYTCTCTTAATCTCATTAGAGTTAGGGCCCATAATTAGGGCTAACGATTTACCTCGTTTACCATCCATGGATCATGGGGAAGTACTCARAGGGTTTTGTGCAAGGGTTTCCTTGCAAAAAAAAAATTCATGGAAAGGTTTTATTCTTAGGTGAAAAGTGCAAATATATAAAGAATTATTATCATAAATTAGGCTACAATTTTTTTAATTTTTAATGGAAATGTAAAAAAAATTAGCCTAAATTTCTTTAAAACTTTTAAAATTTAGCCAAATTGGCGAAATTTCGCTTAAAAAAACATTGATGATGCCTTAGGAGTCGACTACAAACAATCTATTGTTCAAATATTAATTAGGCAATCAATGAGAGTTGTGAATGCAAAGGAGAATTCATACCTTCATACTTACTCACAGACGTCAAAACAATGGCGACTTGAAGTCATAGGATTGGTGACAATATTCGTAGCATCAACAATGAGTGTGTGTAATGGCATGAAACCCATTGATTATCATCAAGTGGCAGAACCAAATCAAGCTGTGCGGATTCGTAGCAATCGACAGGGTAGAACATGTTGTGGGGATCCACAACAACCATTGGAACAATGCTCGATGATCCATATCAATCGATAGAGTAGATATGGCTGAAGGATTTGTGGCAATTGTAAAAAAGGATCCATAGCAAATGATATAGTTGATCATGATCCATTGCAATGGTGGAATAGAGAAATCTTTGTCAATTGCAACAAATATTGGATTTGTAGCAAGTGATTGGATCCATAGCATGAAAACAGTCAATGTTTTTTTCATTTTCACTTTTCTCTTTTATTGTTGCAAATATTGTCTGCTAGTAAGCTCATTTTCAAACATATTTGTTCAACCATTTCTCGAAAGGTTTTCATAATTGGAATTATTTGTTGTTTTTTATTTTATTTTTTAAATACAATTGAGAAAATCAAGTCGTGGAAAATACAAGTGGCATATCCACTGTACTAACAATCTCCAAATCTGAACAAATAACAAGATCTCTAATGAAATCATCCTTGGACAATGGCTTCTGATATATCGTGAGTTGATGACCATTAGCCATGAGAGGTATCCAGTCTTCGTTAATGGTACATAGCTTTACAAAACTCTTGTCATAAATAGTATCAACCTTGTATGGCCTTAACCAACAAGTGCAAAACTTGCCTTTGAAATCTTTGAACTTGGAATCATATAAGAGGGCCCAATATCCATCCTAGAATTTCTTCTTCTTGATGAATTTGTCATGCCACATTTCTCTCTACTGCTAAGCAATAGTGGTTTGGTGCAAGGCATCCTAACAAATGTAATCAAGTTCATTGATCTAGCTCATGTAGTGCTTTTGAGCTTTTGACGGGTCCAATCCTTGTTGCAACGGAGTTATGAGTGTCTTTACTTGAAACTCAATGGAAAGTAATACATGCTTACCATACACAATCTCATAAGAGGTGAAGCCTGTGGTGTTTTACCAACTACTACAGTAATCCCATAGAGATTCTGGAAGCTTGTTGGACCAATCCTTGTGATGAATCCACATAGTCTTGGTCGGTATGGATTCTAGAACTTTGTTGGTGACTTCCACTTGCCCATTGGATTGCGAATTGTACAGTGTAGATGTCCTATGCCAAATCTAGTATTGCATTGTGATGGCCTAAATGAGTTTGGAAGAAAAATAAGTTCCTTAATCTATAACAATTTCTGGTGGTACACCAAAGTGGACAAAGATCTCCTCATAGAGAAAATATGCCACTACTTGTTCTGTAGCACTTGCCTATGCTTTGCATTCAACCCATTTGGTGACATAGTTAATGCAAACCAAGATATGAGCTTTCTACCTAGATGGAGGGTTGACGGGACCCACAAAATCTAGAGTCCTTTCTTAAAAGGATCCGCCATGAGTTGAGTTTATAGTGGCATCCCATCATACTTAATAGGTTGTCCCATTCTTTGGAATCTGTCACAGCTTCTCACATACTTCATGGCATATCGAAAAAATGCTAGACCAATAATAGACTAGATGCAACACCTTATCCACAATATTTTTATTAGCAAAGTGACCTCCAAAAGGTTAATTATGACAATCTTTTAGGATGTCATAAATCTCATCCTCTTGAATACAACATCAACTTAAGAGATCCATCCCTATGCAAAAGAGGTAACCTTGAATCTAGGAGTACATTACATTCTGTTTGATAATCTTTTGTCTTTCCTTTGGTGAGAGATATGCTAAAACTTTTCCTACAGCTAAGTAGTGAGAAACATATGCAAACCACAATGTGTTAGAAGACAATGTGAATAGATAATATGAGGAAAATAATATCCGATAGGAATGACATCCATGTCATTGGTAAGTCTAGAAAGGAAGTCAACACCGACATTCTTCCTTCTATGCTTATCAATGATGGTGATGTCAAACTCTTGCAACGATAATAAGCACCTACTCACTCTACTGTTAGTAATGGTTTTATTCATTATATAAAAAATGATAGAATGATCTGTATGTACAAATACAAGATATCCATTGATATATCACCGATATTTTTTAATAACATGCACCATGACAAGAAATTCCATTTCAGTCTTTGTGTAATTCAACTCTGTAGGAGCAAGATTTTTGCTGATGAAGTAAATTGCATAAGTATTTTGTTCGTCTTTTTGTCCAAGGTCTGTCCCAATGGTTGTGTCTGAAGTATCTGTGGAGATATGAAACGGCAAGGACCAATTTGGTCCCCTTAATACTGGTGCTATAAACAACTTTTCTTTCAAGTCTTCAAAAGCATATTGACTCTAGTTAGTGCAAGAAAATTCTGCATCTTTAGAGAGTAATGAAAACATAGGGAATGCAATTTTTATAAAATTTCAATAAAGCGATGATAATAACCAACATGCCCTAAAAAAATTCGAACATATTTTTTTGTTTTTGGAACAAGAAGATTGAATATTAATTCATTTTTTGTTGGATCCACCTTGATTCCAACAGAAGAAATATGGTGTCCAAGAACTATCCCTTTAGTATGTAACATGTGACATTTCTCACAACTGAGAGACAAGCTTGTTTCTTTACATCGATTGAGAACTTTCTCAAAATTAACGAAATCTTCATCAAACATGTCACCATAAACTATAAAATCATCCATATATACTTCTACACAACCATGAATCAAATTTGAAAAGATACAAGGAACAATATGTTGAAATGTAGTAGGTGCATTACAAAGACCAAAGGGAAATACTCAATAAGCAAAGGTTTCCCATGGGCATGTAAAGGTGGTCTTATCTTGGTCCTTGAGGGCAAGTTGGATATGATTATATCCATCAACTTATCAAGGAAAGAGAAGTACTTCTTTCCTGCTACCATATCAAGGACTCGATCGATAAAAGGTAGAGCAAAATGGTGTTTTGAAGTTGTTTTTTTTTTCAGTTCTCTGTAATCTATGAGAATATGCCATTTACCAGTTTCCTTAGGAACAATTACAATAGGTTAAACCCATTAGCTATTAGAAATGAGATAGATGAAATTTGCATTTAGTATTTTTTAAATTGATCCTTCACTATCTCACATAATGTAGGGCTCATTTGACATTGAGGTTGTCGAATAGGTCAGGAATTATCTTTGATATAAATATGGTGAGTGCAAAGATAATGATGAATTCCCTTCATATCAATATACTCCCATGCAAATGCATCAACATGCTTCTGTAACAACTCAATTAGCTATTTTTTTGTGAACCTTCTATCCTAGGATTGATATTGAATGGTCTTCCTAGACTAATTTCTATCATCATACTATTTGTTTTAGATACAATGTACGGATAAGAAGGCATATGCTTGACTTCTGATGATATAACAAAGAATGAACATCCATCTTCTAACATATGCATGATATGATTGGTAGGTGAATAAAGATCAAAGATGAGATCACAAATGATATCATCTTTAGTGTTCTCTTTAAAAGAGATAGCTAAGTCAATTGTAAGCAATAGTTGAACATCTTTATCATCCATGTCCCCATTCCCTACCCACATGGGAATTTATTGTTCCGAGCTAGGCTTGGAAAGAGGATATAAAGTGAGTTTCTTGGTGGAATTTCCATGGGAGATAGTCATGTCTCTGGATCTACAACCAATATAGGCATATGCAGTGGCTAACCATGGCCTACCTAAGATCTAGGGGTAACCTCGAAGGTTGGATTTTGGTTGCAGAACAATAAAATCTTCTAGATATTCTTAGGAATCTAAAAAAATTACCACATCCTATAGGATACCTTTACATTTGACAGTGGATCGGTCAACCATTTGGAGAACTGTAGGAGTTTGTTGTAAGTTAGTCAATTTGAGCTTCTCTGTAGTCTCCATAGTCATAACATTTATGATAGCCCTAAATAAATTAAGGTATTGGTGATACATATATTGATAATGTAAACATCAACGATAGGGCTACTCGGATCTATATACTTGGTAGTGAAAATCTTCCCAAGCATTAGATTTTCTAATTGAATGATCACTTGGAAAATTGGAGGATCCTTCTTCTTCCTACTCGGCTTCTTTATACATAACTCTTAGACAACTTTGGCATAGATGGACACATATTTGATGGCTTGAAACAATGGGATCTTGACAGATACATTCTTTAACTCCCTAAGGAAGTCAAACTTGGGTTGGTCAATAGGTTTGTCTATACTTAACCTCTTTGGATTGAAAGGAAGTTATGCAGCCCTTGGTTGCGGTTGTTTTGAACTTTTAGGGTAAGTAAACTGTGGAGTATTTGGATGATGGTTGGTAGATTGATTTTCTATAGGTTCTTTTCCTACTTGGTATTAAACTTTGTCCTCTCCATCTTCCGAGACAATCAAATAATTTTTATTATTGATAATTCTCCTTGATCTTAAGTGAATGTCCTGACAATCGTTAGGGGAAATGGAACAAGTAGGAAAGTCGCTCAACTCAATAGTGTAAGTTGGTATAGTTGTTTTATTATTTAGGTTAACTATGGGTTGTGCAGGTAGTTGTGGTCTCAATGGAGGATTGCTAGTAGATAGTTGTAATAGTTGTTGTGGTTGAGGTAATTGAAACTATTGTTGGGGAAACTACATATTTACTTGTTGTTGTTGGGCTTCAAAGTGAGATCCTCACCAACCTTGTCACCATTGATAACTTTGGATTGACTAAGGTGGCCATTGTTACTAAGAAATGAAAGGAAACTAAGATTGAGAAGGTTATTGCATTTGTTGGTTAGTACAAAAAGCATTACATTATTGAGAAGGATCTTGAACTATACCTAGTGGTTGAGGTTGCCAAGGTCACTTTTGGGCAATGAAACAAATATGATCAGTCTTTTCATTATTTTTCTTGATACACACATTTCAATCTAGGCAAAGAAGGGAAACTATTGGTGCCATGATTTTGATAAAAAATGTTATAGACTTAAACATTATTCAATGGGCACTCCCTCAAGGGGTGCTTGTTCTTGAATTTGGAGAAAAATATGGATAATTCCCACTCATTTCTTCYTGCTTCTTCTTAACATGTAGTTTATCAAATTGTGAGCTCAAAGAACTAAGAATATCAATTTTGAAATTTTCCAAAAAATCACCGATTTCARTGCGAGTAACTCCTCCTCYGCATGACTTAGCAATTCTGGCAACAACATCTCTAGGACCTTTCCCATGCTTTGAATTTCCACACGAGTATCTTCTGCATAACTCATGATACCCTCAAAGGACATCTCCAACCAAACAACAATTTGATAACCAACTTGATGTTTCCATTTAATTCATAATGGAATCATACATTCAAGACATTCTAGTGCATCGACTGTAGGTTCTGCAACAACATGATGAGTTCATAGTTTTGTAGCAAAGGTGTTTCATACTTCCACAACAATGAGCATGTAGCAATAAGGAATATAGAGGCTGGAATGTGCAGATCCATAGCAATGATTCTGTAATAATGGAAATAGGAAATGTAGTGGTTGGAATTTTGCAGATCCATACCAAAGGTTTTGTGGCAATCTGAATAAGTCAATTGAAACTCGGATATGCAACATACATAACATATAACACAATTTGTAACAATTTCCAATTTGCAAGTTAGATACAAACTATACAAACTCTTCTTAATACATTAATAGAACTCAATGAAATGACAATCGGTGGATGAAAGAGTACCTTCGAGAAAATGTACCATCTTTGGTAAGGAAAGGATCAATAATCATGGAAAAAGGATGTAAATAAAAATGAAAAACATGGTCAAAAGAATGTCAAAACAAGGTCCCATCATCTAGTTAGGTGCACGTATCTCCTTTGGCCTCTTCAATTTTGTACCATTTATAGGGTAAGTCATCCAGTGTATATGGGAACATGTGTGTTCAGACTCGTTCATCTCTGTATCCAATTCTTCTCCACTCTTTTTCATAGTCCTGAGTATGGGCTTCTGGGTTGACCTTGGTTTAAATTTTACTAAATTATCCATGGTGATAAATTTCTTCCCTCCAAATCATTCAATGAAGTACATTGTGAACATGGGTCACATATGCAGTTAAGGTGCATGAGTATCCCACCATCGTGTGACTTGACATGTGAACAACTACACCAAGCTCTATAATCGACCCTACTCGCCAACTATTTTCGACACTTTGTCGACATGGACTATAGGCGACTCATGTTCTTTAAATCTCAAGGGAGGAATTGTAGTTGATTTCAAGTCTATGTGTAGTAGACATGGATATTGTCTAATTCCTTTCTCACATACAGTGGGTTCTTCTTTGATTGAAATGCAAGATCAAAAACTTTCTTTCGATATGGCTTCCAATGCCCAACATTCCCTTACTTTTGATTTGTAATTCCCCATTTGCCACTGGGTATTAGACATGGATATTGTCCAATTCTTTTCTCACATACAGTGGGTTCTGCTTTGATTGAAAAGCAAGATCAAAATCTTTCTTTCGGTATGGATTCCAATGCCCAACATTCCCTTACTTTTGATTTGTAATTCTCCATTTTCCACTCGTATAATTCTATGTCAGAATTTTGACCCACAAACAAGGGTTAGCCATACAAAAATTGTCCTCTAACATTTGGTTCAACATTGTATTTTTCTCCTTGGATTACCTGATAAAGTTTTCTTACATCGCTTTCTTCCTCCCAAGTTTCTGACCAAGGTTTCCAGTCTCTAGGATCCAATGGTATAATAATCCTTCTACCATTCCCTTTCCGTTTTATTTTGTCTTTTTCTAGGAAAATCATTGCCTTCATCTTTCGACCCCATGATCGACTGACCAATGCTAAATATGTGGGAATACCCTTGACCATGTTAATAACTTCAAAATCTACCACAATTAGTATGCCCATAATTATTGTTTTCACGCCTTTAATATACCAATTGGTTCTACAAATCTTTGGCCTGCTAACTTCCTGCTAACTTTAATAAATTATTGGACTTGACCAAGTCAAGTTTGCCCATTCTAATCCAGGTTTTTTTGAGAGAATGTTAACTTGAGATGCAAAGTTGAAAATCACCTATGGAATCATAAAACCTTTGACTTCCAAGCCAACTTGTGGATCACCCTCATCATAAAATCTTTCTTCTTGAGTCAACTGGCACAATTTTTTACATGTTCTCCATTCTTCTTTACATTCCTTAAGAATATTCAATATAGTTCCAACAGTCTAGAGACTGACTCTTCTTGTTTTAAAAGATTAAGGAATTCGTCGAGGCTTGCATTCTTCATACCTTCTTAGTATCTTCTATGTCGGTGAACCTGTCAAATTTATTCTTCTGTAATAACATCGAACATACCAACAACTTCTGTCACGATTTTCCTTTCCTTTGAGGATATATATACCAATTATGTTTTCTTATAGTTTTTATCTAAGTTGTTTTGCTTTCTTTCTTTGCTCCCAATCTAGTAACTACATTTATGCTTTTAGAGTTCAATGCCTCGTGTTTTGGAACACTTTGTAGGAGATTGAAAATTCTCATGTTTGCTATCTTGTCAAGCATGATGGGGCAATCTTCCAAGGAATGATCTCCTACTCCACATATAGTACAATATTGAAGATCGATCCAATATTTTAATGAAAAATATAAGCTGATGTGATCTTCCGTATAGAAAATGTAACAATATTTATTTTTAGATCCTCCTTGATTTCCATACCACTCACGGTAATCCCCCCAATATCCTCCTCGACCTTGATAAACTCCATCACCTCCTTTGCCTGTCTAGGCTTGGTTTTTCTTCGTTGTGTGCTTATGTAAAACCAATTGATAATTAGGTTTATTTTGACCATTATTTTGGCAATTGACTATGTTGTGGTTTGGTTCCTTTCATATGGAACATTATTTAGGTTTATCATTTTCCAATTTATGCAAACAATCTTTTATGGTATGGTTTGTTATGATTTTACATATTTCACAATAATGTTCGATCTTGAGTAGTCTTGCATCAGAGTCTTTATCATTTTCTTCCCAATGCTTTCAATAATCCTTTGTGCACCCTTCATTCATACAAAAAGTGCACCACAATTCACTTCTTCTTAGGGAAAGTTCTGGAAATGACTTTTACATCATCTCAAGTTTTTCTTTGACTTTCTTATCCAATGAAGGTGTGTTGTAGTCTAAGGGAAAGTATGAGAAGTTACTTTTAGATCCATACATAGAGCAATACACTACACAACATTATTTATATATTCACACAAAGACCTAAGTAGACATATATAAGAAGTGGGAGAACCATCATTGCATTTTATTTGATAACAAAAATAGCCTCTTCCTTTCCATTACATAGCCACACACACACACACACACATAGATACATGTTGTACAATTATTAGTCGGTTACATTCTTTAATTGCTTGGTCGGTCGTATCTAACTATTTATTCGACTAACTTCCTTAACTGACTTTTGTAGTCGACTATGTTGGTTGACTATCGGGTCTAGTT
>JASDQU010170510.1:0-21188 GCA_032191745.1 Picea mariana | reverse complement strand
AGGACATAGGGAGGTTTTCCACAAGAAAAGTGTTTGTAGGAATAGGCATAGTGGAAGAAGGATAGATGGACGAGATATAAGAAGTAGAAGGACTAACCATTTGAGCACTCGATCCTGGAAAAGAGAAGATAGGATTGGTTCGAGAGGAAGAAGGATTCCAAGCTCCTACCATAAGAGTTGGTTGAGGGATATGACTCCCACGAAACAAAAAGTGAGAATAAGGAGGAATCATGCCCCTAGACCCAAAAATAGGATTCACATAAGATGACAAGACAAAGGATGGAAAGTGCGAAGACATGTATGGCATACCAAAAGAGAAAGGATTAGAGGCCCAATATATTGTATGATTACTATGATTCGACGTAACCCTCGGAAATAAAAAAGTATTCGTCCCCATGGACTAAGCACAGTCCATGGGATGGGTAGCGCTATCCGAGGGAGTCACAGGGGCTACACCAACTATAACAATCAATACTCACGATGCAATACAAAATCCTAAGGCCAACTAATAATCAAAGAGAACACCAAAATAAATAAAAAAGGCCAATGCACACAAACATGATATAGTGGATGAAATAGGCCTCCCTCACTAGAGTAGGTATTTCTCACCCAAGAGGGGCATGAGACTCCCTTAAAAATATTGGAGGTATCAGAATCATTTATAAGGGCTCTCATGGGATTAAAAGTGCAGTCAGTGAGATCCCCCCAAAGAGATAATACTCCATAAACGTTATGTGCTATCCAATCCTTATCTGACTCAGGTTACCTGTAGAATAACCCTTGCAAGTAACCTATGTGGCTACCTATGTCAAGCAACTAGAGTCACCACAATATAATCAATGCACAGGCGAATAGTCATAAGTCCGGTCCACCATATGGGTAGGGTAGAAAAAATTGAAATCTTGAAAGCACCGCCTCTCACAGAGGTAAAAGTACTAGCAAGACCCAAAAATATGAATAGAACCCCAAAAATATCTCTGACACTAAGAAGGTATTAGAGGGCTATCTTTGCAACCAACTTCATGCTACCTCATGCTTAACTCCGGTGTGAATGGAGCCTTTTGACGTCACTAATTACACAATGGGTTTCAACACTCCCTGGTGAGACGCATATGTTTATTTTAATAACCTTGGAGAAGTTTAATCACTAAATCCTATTCCAAGGCCATATGTCCTATACTTTTTTATGTACCTTGAAAAATTAAATTGTTTCTGATCAATTTTAATTAATCAACATTACTTTTAATGTATTCTACTTACTTAAGAGGTGTGCTCATGAAACTGATGGTATTACGACTCAACATATAAAAATAAGAAAATATAAAAACAATGATAAGAACTAGTCTTGAATTTCAAAAAAATGGTATGCTTCTAAATGAAAAATTTCCAATGCAAACCCTACAATTTCAGTGAAATGCAATCTCTCCACATGTGCCAAAATGAATGCAAATTAATCAAAAGAGAAAATGCCATAATGAAAAACTCTCAAATGTTTTTGTATTTTTGATATAAAGAAAAGAAAATGCAAGGACACAATAAAAACTTCACAGGAAGACCCTACTACAAGAAAAAAGAGACAAGTCAAGAAGGATACCAAGAAGCAAACACTCAGACCAATGTGCAAGGACAACTAATGAAAAATATGATAAGAAAGAATACTGTCCAAAAATTAAACAATAAGAAGGCTTCCTATCACTTTGTAAGCACTTAACAGTCAAGACAGAGACCCAAGAAGACTAAAAAACCAACCAAACTCACCTAGTAAATGCCAAAATAATCCAACAAGACTAAAGAGATGATGTATGCGACTGTTTGAGAAAACTCGCGTATATACACACCCTAAAGGAGAACATCTCACGTATATACGTGTCTGTCAAGGGAAAAAATGATTATACCCAATAAAACAATGTTAGGGAAAGGTTAAGCCAAGAAAATCATATGCAAGGTAAAAAATAAGATGTCAAGCAACAAGAGACAAGGAAAATCAAGATAACAGAGAGAAAATCAAGGAGAAAAACACTCCAAACCCGAAAAAAGAAGATCACTACCCAGTATGGTCGCCAATTATGTTACAAGGAAAATATCTCTATGGCATGGGGTAAACCACAATATATGGAATGACCTAGAGAAATCAAATCTAATCCAAAGTATGCTATATAAATGAAATTCTAACAAGACAAGGCCACGAGCCTACCTCATCTGAACGTTCGATGAAGACCACTGTTGAGCATGCAACTCAAATCTTTATACCTACAACTTTTCCTCAACAACCAAGATACACAAGCATAGGGTGATAATATATAATGTTAGGATATAAATTACCATAATCCATTAACATACATGATAAATACGCCCATGGAATAATAATTCAAATATTTGCAAGATACGGATTGGACGAGAAAAGAGTATTTCTATTAAAATAATCAGTAGAATTACATAGGTGACAAACTTCTGTAATGACACATATTGGAACTGAGAAACTAAGTCCCTCCAGTTGGGCCTCCACCACTTCAATCCTCCACCAAAGGAAAGCTCATATAAAGGAGTTAATGAGGTTCTCCATCACAAAGACGGAAGAGCTTGGGGGATGAACAAGGAGTTCTGACTTTCAAGGAAAAAGGGATGCAGACTCAATATGAAGTGAAATTTCTCCAGAGTGTATTTTCTCTCAAATTTGAATTGTTGAATCTCCTTCAAGGCCTGGATATGGTTCAATTTATAGCCTTCAAATGGAACTGAAGGGTCAAGTTGGAGCATTTCCAGTATATGGAAGGTCAAGGATCATGGATCTCATGACATGGCATGGAAACCTGACATAATTTTTAATTTTGAGCACCAATCCTAATGTATGTGGGCTTTAGTTGAACAACTTGTGTATAAGCTTGTTGTATAACTGGTAGGGTACATACATGTGGAAAAATTCACTTTTTTGGCTCTGGAAGGTACAAAAGGGGACGTCAAGTCTGCATAGGGAAATGGAAAGGCCATCCAAGAAATTTGTATGGGGTGAGGAAAAATTTGTTGTAACAAACATCCACATCACCAGTAAAGAAATTTGAAGGAAAGCACTCTAGGTTGCCAGAAAGAAAGAATGAATAAAAGGACAGGAATTATGCAGAAGTACTCAAAGAAAGGAACCATGGTCAACAAGAATCAAATAAATATAATAGAGATCTTAAAGAAGACCTTCTACATTCAAGAAACAAAGAAGCTTCAATCACGATGATAGAATCAACATAATATAAGATTATGATCAGTCCAGGAATGAATTCATAAGGACTATACCACAAACAAGATCATTCACTCCCAGGTATGTAAATTTCTCTTAAATTCATTGTTTTGTTTGTACTAACTTTGGACACAAGGCTGTAGATTATAGAGAATATGGAAGAAGTGTTTAGACAAGAAATACCTATGTGGCTCCCCATAACATTGAATGTTACAAATGCCAAAATTATGGTCACATATCTGATGATTGTAGAAGCATGATGGATACTTCTAAGAAAGAGAACACTTATATCAAATATAATAATATTTGGAAAAGAAAACAAGAACATGTAAAGGAAGAACAGATGAATGAGGAACATCCATAAGTCAAAGTCTCAGGATTTGCAGTCGTATAGGAAAGATATATAGGAAAAAAGGAAGATGTCAGATCCAAGAATATTTGGAGAAGAAATGAAAAACAAGAAGAACAGGTGAATGAAAATTAGGTCCAAGAGATTTTACTCACAAGATTTACAGTAGGGAAATATCATAATGAATCCACAGGAAAAAAGGAAGAAGTCATATTTCAGAGAGATGATGAATCTATAGATGAAGAGGAAGATTAATTCACATTAGGGAGGATTCATCCATTGTTTTGAGATATCTGGCTTGGAGACTCCCAGTAAATATGAATATTAAATAGGGGCAGTATTGAAGTATCTACTACATATCAGAGAACCATACTTAAATTGTAGACACAGATTCAGAGTAGTCAAATAACAACAATACAAAATCACAGATAGATTGATTAAGAAGCAATGTTCCCATTTAGAGGAATATTATTGGCACACTATCTAGGTAGGGATATATTCATTATAGGTTCAAGGAGGTATTACATATCAGTGGAAATATTTGATTCATTCTAAGAAATAAGAATCTGTGATGATCAGTTACAACAAATAAGCCTTCATAATAGTAAAATGACAGATGGGTCAGAATTGTGGACAGTTGAGTAGCAGAGTTATGGATAACCTATGACATATGGATAGAAATGGATTTATGAGATCATATGTAGGCTAGAAAGATATATGAGAGAGAATGTTTACAATTGGAATCAATAGAATCAATATAAAAGTGGAATCAGTTGGTCACAAGAAGACAAGTAGTAAAAGGCCTAACAGAATAGGGAAAGAGAAACCTTCAACATAAGCTATATCATCAGAGGGACATTGATTGAATTGCATGGTCATTGATGTCTAAATAGTGAAAATGCAGGCCATGAATATTTGAAGTCAAGAAATTTTAATTCTTTTTATATATGTCAGAGAATTACAAGAGGAAGAAACAATGAAAAAGAAGCACTGGAAGAGAGGAAAGGAAGAGTATGCAGGAATTCCCATATTATTCTACATCTTGCAGAGAATTCAAGGGGAGATAAATTTTTAGAGAAAGAGATCAGGAAAGAAATATTAGAAGTAACAAGACAGGGGGAGACATACCATCAGGGGGAGATATCCTTTTTCTCATGATATTAAAGGGATAGAAAGAGAAATATCACAAGAGTAAGAGTCAAGTGCATGGAATTAGAAATGGATTATGCAGAGAAGGTATACTTTCATGGCATCCACTCTTTTTTATTGATATAAAAGAGAAGAGGAAATTGGAAAGAAAAATGAGGAGAGAAACATGTAAAGAGAAATAACATAAGCATGAAGATATGGGGAGCAACCCCAAGGAGAGATACCCTTTGCCATTGATGTCAAAGGGGTAGATAAACATCTAGAGAAACATTGATGAGGAGTGATGGTGACATGAGGAGCATGAGTATTGGAGTATAAGTTTTTCCATCAATGTTGGTGTTGCCATCAATGGCAAAGGGGGAGATTGTTGGACAATTGGTTTGGACAATTGGTTGTCATTGATGTCAACCCTCTGAGAGTTTGAGATACCCCATAGTTTTGATCGAGATTGATGGAAAGTTAGGTTTCATTGATGTCAACAAGAGTGGTTTATTTCAACAGGTGTGATGGGTGCATTTTAATAATTCTACATGAAGCCCCAGAGGTGTGGTTATTGAACCCGAAGTTGATTGAGGAATAAGGACATGAATGACAAAGTAAATGCAGGTAATACATTCATATATGGATAGTACTCTTCAAGTTGTTTCCAGTGATAGGTGGATAGCAATATTCATGTCACAGTGGATAAAGAAGCATACATCCTGATCCAGGTGGATATTGGTGGCCACCCACCTTTTCCAACTGACTCACATACATTTTTCATCTTGGTAGTTTTTTTTCTAGCTTTTCAGGTCCTAAAATTTTGGGGCCGTTTTGAGGCCCTAAACTATATTTTTTGGGAATTCCATAGTCAAACCATAAACAAGGTCAAAATGTTATGGAAAAATATGTAGTCCTCAGATAGACCTTTCCAACGGGCTATTGTGCGCCTAAAAAAAAAATTGTATGCAAAAGTTACGACCCCGAGAACTTACCCCATCGGGGCCCACATGAAATTGGTGCTTCATATTCTAGGGTTAGGTTTTTGGATGTCTAGGGTTTTCTAATTACTTATTGATGATAAAAAGTCCTGGAGGTCTCATTGTAATATTCTTAGGAGAATACGCATGGACGCCACATCTCTTATCAGAGATTAGCTACCACTATTCAAGCAAGTTTGTTTCATTCCACATTTTTACAGTTTCAATAGATTTATTTATTGAATAGTGGTTAAGTTTCACTATATATATGTTATTATTCAACTGTATCTATGTGTTATTGTTATAGATATGTGGTTCATTTTGTTCTTCTCATAAATTTGGATCATTGGTATCAAAGCGATATGATCTTCATTTGTTTCTCTGTGCATGTCCCCAACGAGGTTAGGGTATAAGCAGTTGGGACTCGAACTAGTTGAGACTTTGTAAGATAGGCCTAACCGAACATTATGGATGCCCATGTGGGAAGAAAATAGAGATGATGGGGTAGGATATCCCTTCAAACTATTTCACAAGAAATCCCTCACATGATAGAGGAACGAGATGATGGATAATTTTGTGCAAATCCTTTGACAACCTCCAACAGGCGACTCATCTACCTCGAGCGGAGGCGTTGACCCATTCAAGGTAGAAATCAATTTTGATATTCCTATATTTTAAGGTCATATAGATGCAGATGTTGTAGATAAATGGTTAAACCTTCTAGAAGGGTATTTTTTTGTCCATAATTTTTCTGATAGAGAAAATATTACATTTGTGCTCCTTAAGGCCATTCCCCATGTCAAAGATTGGTGGGAGACTTTCTGTGAGAAAATGGAAATAAAGGAATCTCCATTATTTGTAGTCACACCTACTTGGGGTTCTTTTATGGATGTTATTAAGGAACAATACTAACCTATTGGAATTTATGATGACTTATATACAAGATGGAACACACTGCGACAAGAAAGGTACCAAATAGTGCCAGAGTTCACTAATATTTTCCATACCTTGCGCACCAATATGGGTATCAAATAATATGAGTGACATATGGTGCTAAATGATCATGGTGTTTTGCATAGATACATCCATATAGAAATAGAGTTTCTTAACGTCTTGTCCTTGGGTGTGACCTATCAATATACTGTCAAAATCATGCAATATCTTAAACAAAAGACGTACCCATTTGGGTCTGTGAATCCCTAAAAAAAAAAGTCTGTCAAAGGAAGAACCAAGCCAAAGAACAAGGGATAGAGAAAGGATATAAAACCTCAAGATAACCATTCTAAGACACAAACAAAGAAGGAAAATGGGAAGATAAAGAAAGACACTGGGAAGTGGTGCGAGTTCCATAAGATCCCCTAGCATAACTCTATTGAATGCCACTGAAAGTAGTCATTGGTGGTGTTGGCATAGGGTCATAACCAGGGTTCAACACTCAAGAGAGCACCAACATAAACCTAAATACCAACCCTTTTGGCAACACCTACGAAGTAGATGAAGTCTCACTCGAGGTAGAGGCAGGGGTGGTTGCAAGAATCAGGTGTCTGGAACCTTAGCTGGGACACTGATTTCTGATTACATTTCTTACAGTGCACTTAGAATTAGTTATTCCTTAACATTCAATCATTAAACACTTCAAATAAAGAATAGAGCATTGCAGTGAATACTTATACTAAGGGTGATTCAGTACTTAGTCTCAGAAATATAGGTTAAATTCAACAGATCAAGCACTAAGCATATTATGTATCATAAATAACATTCATTCATATACCATCAACACAGAGAATAACTAGATCTTATCAATCAAATTAATCACTTAACCAATAGAGAGATAAACACGTAAGAAAAAATCACATAGCACCATACATACAGTTACCATGGTTCACCCCCACCCTGGGGCTACGTCCACAAAGTCTTCTTCATATTATCTTGGTCAAGCAGTTACAACACAGAGCTTCAATGACCCCTACTTTGCACAGGACAAAAGATTTGTGCAGCTCGCTAGATCCTTCTTCCTTTCTCCTCAACATCCAACTATAACAATCTACACTTAGCTCTCCGATCTCATGCATAGATCTCTCTAAGATACATCCGATCAAGCAGATCCAAATACTAGCACTAAGCTTTCATTCATACACCACACAGATGTATTACATTACTATCTCCTCTATCTTACTATCTATATTGACTATTTATAGATTACAAAATGGGCAGAAACGTGGGTAAACCCACGGGCTAACATCCCTTTCCTGTTACATCAACCCAAAAACCTAAATTGGATCCAAAATAGGTCTTTCTTCCTTATTTTCTGCTTCGTGTTGTGCTCCTTCCTTGCCAATCTATCGTAGTCCCAAAAGTGGTAAAATATGACCAAGTACTCTTCAAATCTTGGTCAAGGGCCAATAGGCCCCCAACACTCACCCATGACTCGTCTTGAGTCACTCAGGTCTGCCCAATTCTACCTCAAGTACCTTGAGTTTGGCTTGAGCTGCTTCGACCTGTTGCTTTGCGATTTCCTCCTGCTCGGTGAACTCCTAGATGAGTGCGTTATTAACTTGTCCTTCTAGGCATTGCTCTACTATAATCACAACCTATTGTAGCTCTGTCCCTTAGTTCTCAATCTCTAAGAACACTTGACATGCCTTATCCTGCAAAGGTTGAAGTCGCTGCGTTACTTCCATGACCTTGCTCTGGATCATGTGGATCTGGTGCTGTGCGATGTGTTACTCGTGGGATCGCTTCATTTTCTCTATGGTTGGTAGGGCCTTCAACTGCATCTGAAGTCTATCTACCTGCTACTTTTCCTCCTGGAGCTGTGACTCTAGTTTATGTAATTCCAGGTTCTCAGTCAGGCTCTCATGTATCTGCACACTTCTGGTACTTAGCTGTTTGCATTCTTCAGTGAGTTCTTTGATCATTTCTACTATACCGTGGGCAATTATTTCTCGTTGATCATGATCTTCTTGCAGGTTGGTTGGGATGATATGAAGCTCTAAATCGATGACTCTTTGTTGTAGTTGTTGAATAACTTCAACAAGATTCATTACCTGATGATCTAAGGGTTCTTTGACTCCTTATCCTTTTGGATCTTTGCATGTTCTTTATCAAACTTCTCTTGGATGGCCTCCTTCTCTTGCTGTGCATATTGGCCCTGCTCTATGATTTCCTCATGTGTGTGCTTTAGGGCCTGGGTGGCTTGCACTGTTACTTCTTCTACTTTTTGAAGGAGTACTTTGACTAGGTCGAAAATCCTACGAAGTTGAACTGCCTTGTCTCCTGCTTCGGGTGTTCCTTCTGGCATAGGCACAGTGGATATTTCACAGTTAGACTGGAGGGCTCGCTGTACTCCTTGGAGCTCGACTTCAATTCTGTCCTACATCGTCTATTGCTTGGCCTCCTTCTTTTCTATAATTTCTTCTATGAATTCATACAAAGTTTCAAGGAGAAAGCTGAAGTCATCGGGGTTGAGTGTGGTATTCATCTTGGTCAAGGTTGCTTTTTCTTTCTTCTTAGAGGAAGACTTCAAAGGTGACCCTTTTCTCTTCTTTGGAACTTCGACTTCATCTCCTGCTTGTTGCTCAACTTCCTCTAAGTCTTCGTTGTTACCTTTTCGATTAGGTGTGAATGAAGCTATCTTCACAGAGTAGCTATCTACATCCTGAACCTCTTTAGGCTTCTTTGTTTCCTTTGTCTTCATTGTCTTCTTCATCTTTCTGGGCCCAGGTGTGTCTTGCATAGCTTCCGGGCTGTCAATATCTGAAATGTCTGCTGGATATGCTGGAACAAAGAGGTCCGTCGACCATTCCTTGGTAATTTCTTCTAGGTCTTCTTCAGTCAGCTTATAATAGGATTGGAGTTGTTCCTGGTGTTCATCAACATGTGGAGTTAGGTAGATAAAGTGGTGGTCTGCATTGAACTTTATCAAAGGTTGGAACCTTTGTAAAGTGTTCAACGTTATGTGATATTCACCCCCTATAGTTTCTTTCAATTGGTTATAGTATCTGTGAAAAATGGAATTTGATTGCCACTGCTTGCTCATGTCCGTTGAGTACCACAAGGTACTAAACTTCGCAGTTAACGATTCAAATGGGGTGAGGTTTGGGAAATTTTCACCTTTCGGTATCTCCCATTCAACAAAGGTGATCAATATCAACAGCCAACTAAAATGGAATTCATGCTCCTCGTCCTAGGCTTCTCTATAGTCAATCTCTAGCTGATTGACCAAATACTTTGCCCAATTCATCTGGAGTCCTTTTATGCATTTTTCGGTGAGGTCCACTATGAAGGCTAATACTTGCGTAGGTCTATTCTTATGGACTGGATTCTCTGCTATAAGCTGACATGTGAGGTGCACTGCGCCACTCTCTATATAGGATACCTTGTATCCTCGCGTGCCTTTTTCAACATTGCTATACGCCTCTTTAATCTTCTGTGAAAGCATGCGGTCCATGGTCTTCCCAGGGTAGTACTCATGGGGATCAGAGCCCTGCATGCTAAGATCAGTAATCCTATTGATCAACATCGAATCAATAATTATGCGATGGTTCAACCATAGGTATCCTCCATGGTAACTTGCTAGCAACCATTTCACACAAGAAGTCACTTCCTGATGTCTGTCGAATTGTAGTATTTTCATGACATTGAGCAGAGTAGACTACACAAGGTTCATCATCCATTGTTGAGGGATGATCTTCGGATTGCAACCCTTAGTCTTTTTTAAGTGCTTAGATGGTGCGAGCATGCTGTAGGCTTTATTGTCTCCCAGGTTGAAGTCACAACACTTCAACGTTATAACCTTGTCTTGATCTGTGCAGTAGGTGCAAACTCCTTTCAGTAGATATGTCATGATTAGGGTGTAGTCAAAGTCTTGAGGGACACTATCCTTGTTAATCTCACCACTTAAAGGGGGAATGTAAGCAAGTAGAATGGTTGGCACTATCCTTGTGTTGGCTTCGGTGTGTCTATGCTTAGTTCTCATCTCTGTGCTGGCTTGAGATGTTCCATCCTGAGCAGATGATGAGGAGGCTGCCACTCCTCTCAATGATGAGGCTTGGACTCTGGTGGACATTCCTCTTTTCGACATGACTCTTTCTGTCCTTAATATAGCAAGTACTTCTCTCACAATTTCTTCTGCTGCACTAAGCTCGTTAGACATGTAAGCTCGGGATCATTGTCTCAGGTTTTCAATGGACTGTCGATACCATAATCAGGTAGAGAGTAAAGCTGGAGTAATCACTATTTCACAATGTGGTTGTTCTGTCAGCTCAATTTCTCAATTGGCAAAAGTGTCTTCCGAGCATGGTGCGATGGAATAAGTAAGTAACTTTGCAATGGACTGCTTTCAATGGATATGAAACTTCCATGACCATTGACCTATCCATTAAGGTGAGGTCCAATGGTCTAATGGTAACCCATAACTTCTTTTCAATCCATTCGGAGCGGCGGTTGAATGGGTATATCGGTTCCAACGGCTATATTGCTTCGTCATGGAGAAGTACTCTATGTTGTTGTTTTGATATCTTGGCGAAGATCCAGTTTGACAACTCTTCTTGCTGCGAAGTGTCCTCTAGAATCTCTTGTAACCTTACAGTATTAGCCCTTTTCTTTCTTAACTTCCTAGCCTTCTTCCCATTGAGTTTCATCTCAGTAATGATTTTACCATTCTAATGTTTATCTTCTGTGGTCTTAGTTGCTTCACGCTATGGAAAATATTTCCTAGGGTTTCTTGATAATACCTCTTCTGTATCAACAATAGGTAACTCGATCCTTTGCGGATCCTCAACTGTTCTCTTAGATTCACCATCGGAGGTACTAATATTAAATATCTGTGATATGCTCTTCTATTTTTCAATCAAGTGCGCAATCCTTCTGGTCGTAAAGTCTTTTAATTCTTGTTTCTTCTGTTCCAAAATTTTTTCTTCTTCTCTTCGTCTGGCCTATTCTCTGTCAATCTAGGGTTTCCCTATGAGCATGGTAAATAGGGCACTATCTTCAAAAAATTTAATGATCTCAAATTCTTCCTCTGTCGAAGTTCCATTGACAGTAATAGGTATCCGGGAAAGCCTTCCACATAGTTTTATTAGCTTTCCTCTAAAGAAACTTGTTTCACCTAGGGAAGGGGTCATGACAAGATTTCCTATAGCTTCCCAAGTTCTTTCTAGCATAATGATCACTTGTGTTTATTCATCAAGAGTACAATCAATGTCAAAGTCTCCTATTCTTTCTTCGATTTTCTCCTTTGCTTTGAAAATCTTTGATAACCTAACATGTCAGTGGTCATTTAAGGTATATTTCATCTGTAGTAATATCTTTTCTGATTCTTTCTGGGTTTCAGCTATAATCTTGGTCTCTTGATCTCCCTCAGGGTTTGCTTGTTCCATATTCAACTTCTCAAGCCTAGTAATCATTCTAGGGAAATCCAATACTTCATGGTCCATAGCCTTATAACAGAGGCAACTAGATCTCCTACCAGGGCATTCCTTAGCAAGATGTCCTGGTCTTCTCCAACTGTAACAGAGAGTTAATCCTCTCTTTCTCTTAAATGATCCTCAACTTCTTTTGTACTACGCACCAGGATCATGGTAGCTAGCCTACAAAAAATGTTTTCTAGGATTCTGCATCCACTTGTTAGTCCAGACATTCTTTCTATGCATAGGTATAACATATCTATCACTATACTTATCAGATCTATTCATATCAAACTTTCTTTCATCTAACAATGCCCTAGTTTTCAAGCTAGGACAAAATCTATCAAAAATACCTAGATCCATGCTCTAGAAACAAAAATTTCACTTATCGTACTTCTACAGAGTACAAAGCATAGAGTTCACAGATATTACCTTTATCGGGGCAAAGAGTTCATAGATATTACCTTTTTCTTGGAGATCTGACCTCTTTCTTGGCACAAATATTTAGAGGTCAAACAAAGCACTGCACACTAGGGCAACAGATCTACACATAGAGCTTATTTCACACAAAGATTCTTCTTCTTTAGTTCCCAGCAATCACAGTTCCAGTCCCGACAATTGAACCATTTGTTGGCACAGGGGCAGACCCAGGGTTCAATGCTCAAGAGCGCACCAACAAAATCCTAACTACCGGCCCTTTCGGCAACACCTGTGAAGCAGATGAAGTCTCACCCGAGGTAGGAGCAGGGGTGGTTGAAAGACTCAGGTGTCTACAACCTTAGCTAGGACGTCGATCTATGATTACCTTTCTTACAACGCACTTAGCATTAGTTATTCCTTAACATTCAATCATTAATACACTTTGCAGAAAGCATAGAGCATCTCAATGCATACTTATACTAAGGGTGATTCAATACTTATCCCCAGAAATATAGGTTATATTCAATAGATCAAGCACTAAGCATCTTATGTATCAGATCTAACCTTCATTCATATACCATCAACACAAAGCATAACTAGATATACTCAATGACATCAAGAACTTAACCAAGAGAGAGATAAAAATGTGAGAACAAAGCACATAGCACCATACATACAGTTACCGTGGTTCACCCCCACCCTGGGGCTATGTCCATAAAGTCTTCTTTATATTATCTTGGTCAAGTAGTTACAACATAGAGCTTCAATGAACCCCACTTTGCACAGGACAAAAGATCTGTGCAGCTCGCTAGATCCTTCTTCCTTGCTCCTCAACATCCATCTATAACAATACACACTTAGCTCTCTGATCTCATGCACAGAGCTCTCTAAGATACATCTGATCACATAGATCCAAATACTAGCACTAAGATTTCATTCATACACCACGAAGATGTATTACATTATTATCTCCTCTATCTTACTATCTATATTTCCTATTTAGAGATTACAAAATGGGCCTAAACATGGGTAAACCCATAGGTCGACATCCCTTTCCCGTTACATCAACCCAAAACCCTAAAATGGATCCCAAAATAGGTCTTGCTTCCTTATTTTTTGCTTCACGTCGCGCTCCTTCCTTGGCAATATGTCGCAGTCCCAAAAGTGGTCAAATATGACCAAGTACTCTTGAAATCTTGGTCAAAGGCCAATAGGTGGCTGAGGTGAAATCCTATGAATCATATGTGGGTTTAGACTTTGATTCAGAACCAAAAAAAGGGAGATGGATCATTGATGAAAAACCCAATGCCACTGTTTCTACGACCAAGATCCATCCAGGTGAACTTCATGAACCAGAGGATGGTGAGCACCTCTTTCATTCACAGATCTGGGTGAATGGTACTCCAATGCACTTCATCATTGATAGCGGTAGCCAAAAGAGCCTCATCTCAGCAGAGGTCATGAAGAAGTTGGCTCTGCCAAAAACACCACGCCCACATTCATACACCATCGAATGTTCCCACCAAGGTAGCGATCTTCACATCAACCAATAGTGTCTCCTTCCCTATGACATCAAACCCTTCAAATATGAGGTATTGTGTGATGTCTCCCCTTTCAAAGTTTGTGATGTTATTTTGGGCCAACGTTATTTATGTAAATGTCATGTTGTATATGAGTCTAGGCCTCATAGTTTTATTATTACATTGGATAGGAAATTTCACAACATACCCGAGGTAGTCCCACCTATTTCCATTTCCTTGATCTCTTCCAAGTAATGTAGGAAGGTCATCAATCAGACCAAGAATTTTTTATTCTTTGTGATTCACGCTAAAAGTGAGTGGAAGGTTTTAGCCACATCCATGGCCTCCACGACAGGTTTCTCCATGCAATAGAATAAAGTGGATAAGGTCATGGAAGAATACAAAGACATCTTCTCCTCACCCACTTGGGTACCTCTGCACTGTCAGGTCAAGCAATCAATCGATCTAACCCCTGATGCACCATTACCCAATGGGATAGTCTATCATCATTCCCTGTTAAGAAAATTAGAAAATCAAGCACTAGATCCAAGAGCTACTTGAAAAGGGGAACATCCGACTGAGATCATCACCTTGTAGAAGCCTAATCGTTCTTGTGTATAATAAATATGGGACCTCATGACTCTGCATTGATTATCGAGCCCTAAGTAAAATCATAGTCAAGAACCGATATCCAATTCCATGAACTGACGATATTCTTGACCAACTCAAGGGGGAAAAATACTTTAGTACGATTGATCTAAAGTCTTGCTACCACCAGGTCCTAATAGAGAACACTGATGTATGGACGACTTCCTTCAAGTCCAAATAAGGTCTTTTTGAATGTCCCGTCATTCCTTTTGCTTGATGAATGCCCCAACAAATTTCATGAAGATGATGGAAGATATCTTGCGACATTTCACCAATTATTTTGTGCTGGTGTATTTGGATGACATCCTCATATTCAACAAGAGTTGGGTGTAACACTTGCAATGTATTCAATAGGTTCTTCACACTCTGCGACAACAAAAACAATATAAAAATTTGGAAAAATGCTCCTTCAACATGAATAAGTGTTAGAAAAATAGGATTGCAGAGCAATAAAATAAAACAAATGTGGAAATAAAACACAGAAGATACATAATAAAATAGAGAAACATATATATGTGGTTCACCCATTGTGGGCTATGTCCACCTGAGAAATTTCCAGGTCCTTCCTTTTTATTATCCAACAAAATGAAGGGATACAACCTACAACACACCCGCTGTAACCTCCTCTTCTATATCTCACAGTATCCTCTCTGAGAATACAATATTCATGATGATAAATAGTTGAAATACAATTCCCTCACAAGAGAGGGTTTCCTTCTATGTAAAAAAACCCTAAAATAACTTTTACCATCTTATCTGCGACCTTATAATGACTGGTCCAAATCGACTACGAAATTACAATATTTTACAAAAAAAAAATCCCAAAATTTTTCTTCAAGGGAGCTTCCCCCAAATCCTCCATCAGGGGGGAGGTACAAAAATTATATTTGGCCCCCCTGGACCCCCCTGGAAATAGTTGTGGGGGGAAATCCCCTCCACACCCTCCCATTAGGGAATGGGGTCCAAGAACGACTGAAAAAAACCTCTGAATCAGGAAGATAATCGGGCTCCACAACCAACAATCTCCTAGTTGGAAACTAATCACAACAAATCCACTGTTGTTGTAGCTACTGGACTATATTCAACCTTGGACCCGACAAATTTCTCATCTTCACCTTCATGCTTGAATACCAACTGAAACTGAGTAAGAACTCAGTTTCTCCCTGGTTACTCTCGTTGTTAACATGTCTGTAGGATTCTGGCTAGTATGTATCTTTTCCAACTTCAAATGTCCATATTCTAAGACAGATCATATGAAATGATACCTTAGCTATATATGATTAGTATTTGAATGGAAGGCTGAGTTCTTTTCAATATGAATTGCAATCAAACTATCACAGTACAACCTCCTATTTTCCCAATTCCTCCATAAACCTCTGTAACCAAATCATTTCTTTACTAGACTATGTAGTAGAAACATACTCTGTTTCTGTTGTTGAAAGTGCAACAACCTTTTGTAGTTTCAAAATACAACTTACTACTATTCCACCTACAATAAAAACATACCACCCGCCATATCTGAATTAACATATTCTTGTAGAACAATGTCTGAACCTCCAAAAAATAATGATTGAGTAGTAGTACCTGTCAAATACCTGAGAATCCACTTTTCTTCCTCCCAATGTTCTTTACTTGGATTGTTCATATACCTTCTCACAACTCCCACTGCATGTGCAGTATTTGTTCTTGTGCAAACCATCGCATACATCAAGCTTCCAATTGCTGATGAAAAAGGGACCCTGGACATGTATTTTATCTCCTCTTGTGTCTTGGGATACATTTCCTTAGTTAATTTGAAATGGCTGGCCAAAGGTGTACTAAATCATTTTTAATTCTGCATTCTAAACCTCTCCAATGCATTCTCTATGTACTCACCTTGAGATAATGTCAGTTTGTAATTTTTCTTGTCTCTTGTTATTCTCATACCAAGGATTTTCTTTGCAACACCCAAATCATTCATCACAAATGAATTAGATAATTTTTTCTTGAGAAAGTTTACATCCTTCATATTAGAAACTACAAAAAGCATGTCATCTACATATAATAGAAAGATAATACAACTTTTTTTGGCATCAAAAGTCACTCCTGGATTGTAGTAAGAGTAAGCCTGATGCCCATTTGTTTATGTCACAATTTGTTTATAAAGGGTGATCAATTGGAAGCAAACTCAGAACAATATCGTTCTAACTCAGAAACTAGGCCAGGCATGCACAAGCAGATGAGGTCTTGGTTTAACTTCAGACAATAAGTTGTAATAAGGGTGAGTAAGAGGAAGACTTTTGTGAGGAAATGAAACGGTCTGATGTGGGCATCGAGCTTCTAACAGCCTGTAGAAGAAAAGCTTGAACACAAGAACATCTTATATTCAATTTGCAGAAACACTAAAATAACATAACAACGTTATAATAAAACCTTTATCATAACATAGTCACAATGATTAATGTAAATCAATCAATCATGAAATCCTTTAGTATGGGATAGAAACCAAATGAAAAAGAGAGCTTCCTTTCATTAAACAATAAATTTCACATACAGATACATAATCAGGAAAACCAGTGCTTCATTAAAAAATTACAATCGGAAGCTTAGCTCTACCATTGATCCTTTACAAAATATGAAAACTGAGTGTATATCCTTAGAGAAATTCACCTCCTTGGCAGTAGGAGGGTAGATGAGCTACCTCATTTAAGGCTTTACGTGTGCATGATATTCTTACAGACTGTACACACAACTTCTTGTCTGACACTGTTTTAGACGGCATGACTTTTGCAGGGAAACTATCCATTGGGGTACCATGAGCTGACTGCTTCTAACCTTCCCCCACACCTTCCATTTATGGGTTGCGATGAGGTTTAAACCACCTACTCAACCTTCATTAAATGCTTCTTCTATGGAGGGTGGCTGAGACTGAGTACACAGGGAGTGACCACGTGTTAGTTTTTCAAGGATTGTAGGCCAACCTTCATTTCTTCGAGCTTCACTCTCAATGTAACCACAGATCCATGCAACTACCTTCAAGGATGCTTTGTTATTTTCCTTTCGGGGATTTCCTCATGTTGTGTCCAGGATCCCCAATACCCGACATTGCAAAATCGCCCTATCCAAACCAACGGCTTGATCTTCCCTTAGCATTGACGGCTAGGATTTCTTCCTTATCCAGCTCTTAGCCATCTATGGTCTGAACATGCACCTATCTTTTCCCTTTGGCCCTACTTTCCATATGATAGTGGGCTGTGACCTTGCCCCAAAACCAAAGGCACTCCATGGATTTCGGGTATCAGCGATGGGAGGGAGTAAATTCCTCACCCTCGAGAATCCCGATTGCTGAAATCGTGAAGGGGGCTACCTTATGTTGGTGCCTTCCTTGCCCCTCACTCATATAATCACTAGCTAGGACAGTGGGCCTATCCCCAATACTTTCACATTTCGCATGGTTCCTAATGTAGTGGAGGAGCAACCGCTTGGCCTTTGAAATCCCGAATGCCGAAACCCCGACAATGTGGATGTGCTCCACGCATCCTACAATCAGATGACCTAGATTAAATCATGGAATATGGGTTCTATCTCTTGCGCTAAACCTTGCGTAGCTCCAATGATCGCAATTTCCCGATGATTGTTGATCTACCATGTCGATGGATCCTCACCATTGAAAGACGATATTTTCTTGCTCGCTTGATTTTAAGCCCGACATGAACTTTTCTGAATATGTGCTTTTGCGCTCACAGTTGCAGCCTCTGATAAGCTGTATTTGATGGGATTTTAAGCCCCACTTCTTCACATTTAACACCAAGGACCCAAAACTAGAGAGAAACAACCCCCTTGCAAGAATTGGTGCTAACATTAGGCTCCATGGGGGATAGGGTTGTCCCTGTGATGCTCTAAGAACTCCTTCTGCAGTTCCAGTTTCCTTAGCATTGGGTTGTGGAGTCCCTTATTGAAACTGAAAAAAAAAACAAGAAAAACAATATTTACAAAAACAGAGGAGCCATTTAAGGCTCAAACAAAACATTTCTTCAGAAAATGCCCATTCACTGGGCCATAAAAAACTTCTCCGCCCCCCAAATCCTACAACCTATAAGTATTGTTTGAAAATACTTCAGATATTTTCAAGGGCGCAATCCAGAGGGCTTCAAACTTTTTGTGTTTTCCTCTATCCTGCATGGGCGCATCCCACTTAAGCACCATATCTCCCAGCTTGAATTCTTCCTTTTTGACCTTCCTGTCAAAGGCCTGCTTGATCTTCTGCTGATGACTGTGAGCTCTGTTCATTACCTGCTCTTTGGCTTGCTGCACTTCCACCAGTTGATGAATTCTTCTAACCATATGATCTGGCTCTCCTTCATAATCTTGAAATAATTTTGCCACATGTAGAGCCAACTAAGTGGGAAATACATCTTTTGTCCCATAAACAAGTTAAAAAGGGGAAGTTCCCAGGGAATTCTTTGTTGTCACTCGATCATCCCACAGAGCGAATTTGATCTTTGAATCCCACACCTTCTTATTGTCTTCCAACAATCTTTTAATGAGATTGATCAAACTTTTATTGGAAGACTCTGCCAATCCATTTCCTTGAGGATAATAGGGAGTGGAGTGAATCAGTGAAATCTCAAACTACTCACAGAACTTAACTAGAGGCTCAGACTTGAAAGAAGCAACATTATCAGTGACAATTCTGCTGGGACAACCAAATCTGGCTATGATATCCTCTACGAAGCTGATAATTACCTTGTTTGAAGCACTCTTGGTGGGGATAGATTCTATCCACTTGGTGAAATAGTCTATTGCAGTCAGGATCCATTTGTGTTGGCCACTTGAAGGAGGGTGTATTTCTCCAGTGAATTCCAATCCCCATCGTTGAAAGGGTGCTGAAGCTACTACAGGATTTAGTGGCAAATATTTACGCTGCTGCTTCCCTGAGAATATTTGGCATTTGATGTAGGCTATGACCTCTCTGTAGACATTAGTGAATAAGGTGGGCCAGTAGTACCCAGCCCTGAGAATTTTGTTGGCTTTGGTCTTCTAGAAGTGGTGTCCCCCACATAGGCTTCTATGGAAATCAAACATGACTCTTTGGGCCTCTTGTGGGTTCAGACATCTCAGAAGCACCCCCAAAGGGTCTTTCCAATATTAAACATGGTCAATAAGGCAATACTTGACTGCCTCTAGCTTTAGAGCTCATGCCTTGATTTTCCCCATTCCATCACGGGGCTTTAATTCTAGCAGAAAATATATAAGGTCTTTATGCCAGGTGCATTCTGCTAATGACAAGTTGTCCTGAGTATCTTTGTTGGACAACTCAACTTGCTAAGTATCTGAGCAAACATTGATGAAATTAACCCCCAAGGCCTTACAATTGGATTCAACTAGTAGCTTGGCTAAACCCTGCCCTTTAACCAACTTGACGGGCTTTATCTCCAAGTCAAACTCAAGGATCTTGGAAATCCATTTACCCCTTCTCCCATCTATGTCAGGCTGTATAAGGATGTCCTTCACAGAAGCTGAAGGAACATATACAGTGACCTTTGAGTGCAGTACATAGACTCTGAAATCTTTGAGAGCTTTCACTAGGGCATAGGCCTGCTTCTCCATAATGTCATATCTAATCTTTTCATCCCTCAATGCTCTGCTGAAAAAGGAAATGGGCTGCTCTAGCCCTGCATCATTATTCTGTAGTAGGACAACAACCACTGTATCAAAAGAGGCAAAAGAAAAAATTAAGAAATCCTTTGAGTAATCAAGACTGATAAGCACAGGTGCTTTGGTCAGTGCTTTTTTGATTTGGTCAAAAGATTTCTTAGGTTCAGCAGTCCATTTTACTTTATTCCCCTTTCTGAGTATAACTGTGATGTGTTTCACCAAATCAACATAATTTGAGACAAACCTTCTCAGAAAGTTAATCTTTCCCAAGAAATCCTGGACCTCTTTTATGGACCTGGGAAGTGACAAGGTCTGAATAGCCTATACCCGGCTAGGATCAATCCTCACTCCCTTTGCTGATACTATATGGCCTAATAGCTTTCCCTCCTTCATAGCAAACACATATTTCTTGGGGTTTTGTAGTGCCTGTAAATACTAATTTTGATATAAATCATTTCAATCACACAAATAAATTAATCACCAACATATACGCAATATTCAATAGAGATCAATATTTAATTACAGCATAAAAAAAAAGAAAACTTAGCATTTTCATAACAAATTACCTGCTTATGATGCTAATTTCTACCGATATGATTGTCCCTTCCCCCTGCTGCCTTGCTGCTGCTTGATGCGCTGATCAACTCTGCCCAAACCATGTTTTCTCCCTGCCAGCTAGGAGCAGCCTGTCTGGCTTCCTAGCTCCAGGATACCCTATGGATATCCTGGCCCCCATGCCCAAAACCCCCAGCAAACTGTTGCCCCCCGTAATGATCCTTCCCCGACTACGTAACTCAAACTCTCTACCAGCAAATCCAAGAGAACCCTCAAAAATAATAATCCTCTTTCCGTAAGCCTCCTCCCCCCATA
>JASDQU010170509.1:0-16308 GCA_032191745.1 Picea mariana | reverse complement strand
TGAAGTTTGATTTGAAATCAAGTGTAGGTCATGATCCATGAATCCAATGGATGTCTGGTCTTAATTTTTGTGGTCGAGCCCGGCTGGTGCAGATGGGGAACCATGTTATCTTATTTTATTTTACTCTGCTACGGTGATTCCTCACCTGCATCGACAGAATTTGAGCCAAAATTGACATTTTGGTGGGTTTGGCATTGGATTTAGGGCCGTTCTAAGGTGTCTTTTTTCTTACCCAAATGCCCCATTTTACTGCTTTATTCCCCTTTTCTAAACAACTTCTTCCTCACCTTGTTTGACAGCTGAAGCGGGGAATCAATGCTATGTTTTCAAGCATACCGAAAGAAAATCCGGGATCTCTGTGGCCCAAGACGACTTTAGCCTGTCTTAAGGACTCCAAATTTCTTTCCATGTCTCAATTGGTTCAGCTTCGAGAAATCTGCAGGTGGCGTGTCCTCTAGCATAGAGCATGCTGATGCTTATAGTACTTATTTCTCTACACAATGTTTGTATTGCACGTTGATTCTGTAAATGTAAGGCAATATTGTTAATCCATTATATTCAAAGAACGAAGAAATGGTATGGTTCCTGCCTCACGTTGGACACCCATCTCCTTTTAAAAGTCTCATTGGTTTATGTGGCCCCAAGTGTATTCACTACCATTCCAAAGGACTGTAATCCTCTACATTGCAATTCATTTTGAATATTGCAGGGAGGAAGACTTGAGATTTTCAGAAGAAGATTCTGTTATTGTGGACAAGCTGTCTGTTGTTGTGTATCAAAAGTGTTGCTTGGAGAAGACATTGATGTGCACAGAAATCCCTTTACAATGCCCAGCTAATTCATCGGAGCCATTGCTTGAGGAAAAATTGCACATTAGATCAGTCTTGGACGAATTTGCAGATGATGACCTACCTAGCTACTATTCCCAAGTCATTAGAGAAGGTATACCTTTTGACCATAGGCAGTTATTAACTAACAATTGTGCTGGCTGGTCTGATTTTTGTGTCACTATTAACTATTAAAGTAAGTTTGCCCAGTGATTCAAATTCCTTGGAATCACCTGCCCACTTCCATGCATATTAGCTGATAATGGTGATAGGGAGAAATGAAACCTAAATCAACTTGGGAGAGCCACTTTCTCAATTCCTTCAATATTTTGACTTTGATTTGCCCCTGTGCAGGTCATCGGACAACACATTACAGAGGCCCAAAAGTGGGATCTACAATAGTGCATTTCCTACATCAACCCCTGAAATCGTTAGCTAGATTCAGGGAGAGAGTTGAAGCTGTTATGCCCGGAATGTATGATTGGTTTGTGGACGATTCACTTCATATCACAATCAGAGCTCTTCTATAAGGAACACCTTCTTCTTTCATCTGGAGCTTTATTATTTTTCTAGAGACATTTATATTATCTGGCGATGAAGTTTGTATCGACTACTAAGTGGTCATCTAGCATTATCAGAATCTTTTCTGCTGTTATGTTATAAAGGTCGTGTCAAAGTCTAAAATTTGAGGAAAGATACTTGTATCTTTGTTGGTATTTTCAGTGTTAATAAAACGCATCCATCCTCATATTTCATAAGTGAAATGGATTCTGGACGCTAAAAGAGCTTGGATTCTGGACGCTGAAATGCATGTTTGGTTTGATGTTGGTTAAATCATCCGACTTGTACATAGATGGCCCACACATAATGCTAAGAACAAAGAAGACAAAACCTAATTCAAAGGTTTATTACAATACGTTGTTTTTATCCAAACTCACGAACAGACAGGTATTAGTGGCCACAGGAAAATAAGTTCTCGTGACTGGTGAATATCAGAACAGACCCATTGAGGCCGCCATATGACAAATGCCATGCTTTTAAGAACAAATAGAGCATCTTAGAATTGTCAAACTTTAATGTTGAAGGCATCTTCCAACACTGTCAAACTAGCGTCAAAGGTATAGATAGCTTTTTGTGTATTTTAGATACTTTGTTACAAGTTGGTGCATTTCAGACTCTTTGCTACAATTACAAAGCCATGTAAATGTGAAGAATGATTCGGCAAATTCGTTTGAAAATGGATGAAGCATCTGCAGAATATGATAGTTGATGGAGAGCATGAGAGAAGGTGACAAGTTACCAAGCGATTTTCCATTTCTCCCAGTCGTAGCAGTGGAGAATATCTCAGGAATGTTGTTAATTATTAGAAGAATTGTCATCAAACAGTTCGTTTGATAGAATATAGTGTGTTTCCTCCTAAGAACAGCCTGAGTGGGCCTAATGGTTAAGAACATGTGTTTCATCTTAAGAGGTGACAAGTTCAAATCCAAAGGGGGGTAGGGTATGTATACCTCCGTAGACTTTACCAGTTAAATCGCTGGGCAGAGAGGGTCCCTTGTCCCACAAACAAGGGGGTCTCATACACTAGTTTGGTGTTGGGTTCTTTGAGAATTTTCTTCAAACCCAGTTCACTAAATCAATTAATTTTTCTGTTAACTGATTCTGCCATGTTTTTTTCACAAATAAATAATATATACCAGAAAATAATAACCAGGAACTTAACAGTAAAGATAGCAGCAATCACATCACATGTACACAAGTAATTTTTGGACAATTCGTCCTTGGAAAAACCCTGGAGGGAAAACTACTACAGATTTGGATTTTATTATTATTGAGTAGGAAAATATAGAGATCTCTTACAATAAAGCCCAGCCAAAATACAAAACCTCCTCAACAAATGTATGGCCCCCTTCTGCAAATCCTCTCTTCAGAAAATTGTCTCTCTCTTGTGCATAATGCACCCCTCTCCAAGTTGATCTCCTTTTAACTCAATGAGCAAGTGAGAAACCTATTGGTAGCCCTACATAATTTTTGCCTTGTAAAGTGATAAATGACAATTCTTGTAGCTGCTAGCACCTCCTTTTGTAAATATTGCTATTTGAAGGTGACTATTCGGTTGTAAAAAGGATTTTTTGATTGTTTCTATTTATTTTATTTTGTGTTTTCATACTTCATTCATGACTAAAAGCATGAATGAAGCATTAAAACTTATACTCGTATTGCAATTGTATCCAAGGCTTGGTTTTTGAAAGGGTCATTGTGCTTACAACTCTTTAATGAATGTTGTTTTTTCTTTGAAGCTTATCATATATCAAGGAAACATTTGTTTTGAGAAACTCATGGACTATAAGCTGATATTTTGGAGCCTTTGTATACCAAGAATCGATTGGCATGAACTATAGGCTTGTTTCTTTTAAAATTCTTGGTAAGTCGATTTTGATTTTAAATTTTGATATGCTTTGGCTTGTAAAACACATCATTTCCTAACCTTTGCAATTCGATCACACTCATCACATAGCGTGGGAATTTAACATACCAAGATCGTACCTTGTACGTCGTTTTAGCTGGCAGGTTGATCTGAAAGGCCTCTAATTACGAGCTAGGGTCTTGAGCCATGCTTTGTACTCTAAAAATTCATTACTAGAAGCACCCAATTTTCATGAATGTAAACCCCATTGCTTATCTTATGGTTGCCCTGGTGTGTTCCTTTCCATCATTTTAGCTCGGGCTTACCTCCTACCACTACCATCTAAACCTACAATTGGTCTATTCGCTCTTGTTACACTCTGTTCAATCTCGTTTTTGCTTGCCAGAGACACGATTTTGCGAGAGAGATTCTGAGCAAACCGCTACGAATTAGAACAAACCCCTTAAAACCCAGAACGGAAATGAGCCCATTTACTTTCATCGCAGGTAGTTTCTCCAGAAGCTAGATCATTGCAGAGATATGTCTCGATCTTTGGAGGTAAATTTCTCAGATTTTTCATTCCGGTTGAGATAAACGTTTTTTTTTTTTTTACAACCAACCCTGTAGAGATTCCTGTGGTTGATAAGTCTATGTTGGAAAAGCCCCCTGTTCCTTCCAGTGACAAACCAGTTTCCGTATGCAAAGAACCCTATGATAAGGCTACGCTCAATGAACCTATGTTCGAGCAATATGATGCTGACCCTAGAGTGATTGAATCTCTTGAGCCTGAGCAATATGTTTGCCTTAATACCAATGCAAAGACTGTAAATAAGCATTCGCGCAAACTGTTAAAGAAAAATGACTTGGATATAAGGTTTTAAAAACACAAGGGCAAGGAGATTAATTTTCAGGAGTCTACGAAACAAAACAAAAGCTCATGCGAGCTCGGGTAAAACGATTGACATGCTTGACGATTATGATTCTGAAATCGAAAGATTTTTGGAAGAGGAAGAACCAGGTTACCATAGAACTGTTCTAGATCATCCCTACGATTTCGTAGGTAATCTACCACCCTACCTGAAGCATGACAAAAACTTCCCTGGGATCAAACTTAGTCAAAATTCCACATTGGATAGTGGGAGCATGTTGACACATAGTCATTTGTCCCCTCAATCAACAGTTCTAGACCTGCGGTGTGAAGTGTGTTTATTCTAGATAGAAAAATACTACACAGATGTGTCCTCCCTGTACGCTAAAATCAAGGCCTTCACAACCCAGATTGACTCACTAACGACTGAAAATCACAGACTCAAACTGAATGCACAAAACCCGGGGAACCACCTTAAGAGAACTGGTAATATAATAATAAAGAATGTTGAGTATGTCAAAGTTGTGGTTAATTCTGAAGTCTTATGATTCAGATTGAGTTTTCAGTTGAAGGTAAAGATTTGTTTTTATCTTAAATTGTGTTTTTATTTTATTATTTTTTTAATATAGAATAAATTAGATTTTTTTTGCTAAAATAAGACTAGCTACAAAATCAGCAGATTCTATAGCCAGTCTATTCTTATTCGAAATTTGGAAGATATTGGTTAAATTTATATCTGAATTTCTTTATTTCATCATTTTCTTTCAGGATATCTAGCAGTTTATGATGATCAAATGATATGAAGCATTTATGGGCTTATTAGCCATAACTTTGGCTCATTTTTGTAAACAGGAACAAACTTTTTATAGTTTTAAGAGATATAGTGTGATATGGAGTGGTTATATTGCCCTCTATTTTGTAATCAACAAATCATTTTGGAGATTTAATCTTATCCCACAAGATAAGATATTTAGCTTTTCTAAACTCTTTAAATATTTGTAACTTTTGTAATCAAGGCATCCTCGCCTAGGGAAGAAGATGGACGTTTGATTTACAGACTTTAATGGAACAACAATGCACATTTCGGCTTTAGCTTCTTGTGGATGATGTCTTCATTTAAGTTTATGTTTATCTTGATATGATAATAAGTTTTGATAGCTTTAGTCTTCATCATTTATTATGTTATTGGGATAATTCATTTATAAATGTTGTCCATAACTAATGCTTTAGATATTAATCGTGTGATCATCTATTCAGTTTTAATTACAGGATTTCTCCTTTAATTTTCATTGAAAGATTAAATGCAAGCATGTTTGCTAACATATTTTTCTTAATGCAATTACTTGCAATCATGAGGTCACAGTGACTAATTGCATCTCTTATTCTGTTATTAAAACTCAATAGTCAACATACTGTTCTGCATTTATTTCGAACAGTTTCAAGATTCATTGCAGGTTTACCTCTTGGACAAGCTGACTAGATGTTCTCTAATCGTACAAATGTTTGGATGCATGCCGATTAACTCATTAACAGGTTAGTTTATTTTTTTTTGTCGTTTGTTTGTCTTTAAAACTCAAATATATGGTCTGGCTTTGACCATCCACATACTTTTGTTTCATAGTATATTTTTTTTATTTTAGTTTAGATTAATAAAGAGAAAACAGAAAAAATATCTTATGTGCTTTCTTTATCTTCTTTTGTTAAAGCAATCATTTTCAGAGTTTAGTAAGTTTAGATTAAAACTTACAGCTTGTAAATAATGTATATAAATGAGAGTTATTTATCGTTTGCTTAAATACGCCCATTACATTCACATTAGAGCATATATATATATAGTATTTAGTAATTAGTAATTTATTTCCTTACTTTTATTTTCTTTTAGGATTCTTAGATTGGTCAATGGAGCCATTAAACCCGTCAGAACGAGTTATACCAAACGACTTGGGTTACTTAGACAACCCCGGACTGGACTTGTTCTTTAAATTGACGAACGGTCATTTTCGCTCATCAACAAAACCTATCTCCAAAAGGATAGAGGGCCAAGATTGATCCTCATACATCTTATGAGATCAATGGTCAAGAATAAAAGACCACAACTTAAATTATTTCTCACTTTAGCTTTATAAAAAAGTACTCATTAAGTCAACATTAAAATATAACCCATTTAATGTACTTTTTCCTAAGTACAATTTTAAGAAAAAGATTAACCCATCAACTTGAATAAGTTTCATTGTCCTCCTCCATGCTAAGATGTCATGCACGGTGAAGACCTTCCTTGCTATCCAATCTCAGCACTTCCTCTTAGTGAGGAAGGGATTTTGTCTCAACCCCATCTTATCTCTGAACTTTGCAAACTTCTGTCTGTTCAATGCATTGGTGAAAATATATGCCATATGCTCATCAGTCTGTATATAATCAAGCCTCACGACTCCTCTATACATAATCCCGAATGAAATGATACTTGATATCGATGTGCTTGCTACAATCATGAAACACCGGATTTTGAGAGAGTTTCATACAACTCTGATTGTCACAGTGAATCACAGTAGTTCCTAGATCCTTCCTGAACAATCCCAAGAGTAGCTTCCTAAGCCACAGTGTCTCACATGTTGCCACGCTAGCAGCCATGTACTCTGCCTCAACAGAGTTTAATGCCACTGATTTCTGTTTCCTATTGAACGAGGAAATGATGCCCGATCCAATGCTGAAACAACAACCCAAAGTACTCTTTATGTCCTCTACACATCCTGCCCAATCAACATATGTAAATACTGCCAATCTCACTCCACCACTATGCTCATATAACAACCCGTACTCCACTGTAACATTGAGGTAGCAAAGCACATGCTTCACAGCGAACCAATGTACTCTCCGAGATTCCACCATGAATTGACTCAAAGAGTTTACTGCAAAGTTGAAATATGGTTGAGTATTGACCAGATACATGAGCGATCCAATTAATTGACGATACACAGTGGGGTCTACTATATTTGAATCTGATACATCAATCTTCCTCCAATTTGTGACTAGAGGCGTGGACATTGGCCTACAATCTGTCATCCTAAACCTACGCAAGATCTCCACTGTATACTTCCCCTATCCCAAGAAGAAGCGTCCATCTTGTTGGCAGACCTCAGACCAAGGAACTAATGCATCAACCCAAGGTCTTTCATCTCAAACTCAGTTGCAAGATTGACCTTGCAATCTGCTATTAGCTGCTCATTCCCTATCAGAAATAGGTCATCTACATATAACACCAGTATGAGAGGCACCTCCCTTGCAAGAAAATACAGGTTCAGATCAGCCTCGCTCCACTGGAAACCCATCTCCCTCAAGTATTTGTCTATCCTCGAGTATCATGCACGAGGTGCCTGCTTGAGCCCATACAAGGCTCTCCTTAGTCTACACACATGCGTCTCTCTGCTGCCTACCTCAAATCCCTCTGGCTTCTCAACATATACCTCTTCCTCAACAACTTCATTAAGGAAAGCAGTCTTCACGTCCATCTGGTGAACGTGCCAACCCTTTTCTGTTGCCAATGATATGACTGCTCAGATCGAGGAATACCTGGCCACCGGGGTGAGAGTCTCCTCCTAGTCAACTCTCTCTTATTGTGAAAACCTTTTGGCCACGAAGCAGGCTTTGTACTTGTCCACACTACCATCTACTGCATCCTTGACCTTGTAGATCCACTTGGATCCAACCACCTTCTTGCCTTCTGGCCTGGGTACCACCTCCCATACATCATTATTCATAATGGAGGCATATTCCTCCATCATGGCCTCTTGCCACACTCCATGTTGTGCAACTTTCTCACAAATGGAAGACCCTACATCAATGAGTTGTGTCATTAATGCAATGTACCCAAGTCTCTCTGGTGGTTTACTTCATCTGAAATCTCTCTCTGGAAGTCCTGCTAACCTGGATTCACTGACTGTGGAATTATACCACTTAGGTTGTGGCCTAATATTCTACTCCTGTGGAACTGCATCACGCTCCTCCTCTTCATCATCATCTCGCTCCTCCTCCTCATCATCATCTCACTCCTGATGATCCTGTCCAACTGTCTCCCTCTCAATACTTGTACCTGTACCTATACCAGTACCATGTGTTAAATCTATGATCCAGTTCTCTGACTCTGTGATTCAGTGCTCTAACTCTGTGCCTCCTCAAGCTTGACTCCCGAATCATGTCCCTACTAGGCCTGTGCCTGCAAGTATTTAGATCTCCTCTATGCACGTGCCTCCTCAAACTCTACATCCCTACACACTATGATCTTCCTACGTCCTGGCACAAAGATCCTGTAGGCTTTGGAAGCCTCACTAGATCCAACAAGCAACCCCTTATCTACTATGGGTTCCATCTTTGTCCTCTTCTTCGAAGGGACATGGTAGTAACATATGTTGCCCCAGATGCAAAGATGACTCACATCTGGTTTGGTACCTGTAAATACCTCCTCATGTGTCGACTTCCCCAAAATTGTGTGGGGACTCCTGTTCTGAATATAAACAGTCATGCGACTATCCTCTGCCCATAAAAACAGTGGCAAACCCTGATCATGTATCATCGCCCGTGTTTCTCCGACTATGGTCATGTTCTTTCTCTCGACCACTCCATTCTATTGAGGATTGTAAAGAACGGTGAGTTCCTTCTTGATCCCCGTTGTTGCGCAATAATCTAGAAACTTCTTGGAGGTGTACTCACCCCCATTGTCGGATCTCAACACCTGAATCTTCCTGCCAGTCTGGTTCTCAACCAGAGCTCTAAACTCCTGAAATATGTCGAAGACTTCATCCTTAGCCTTCAATAACTATATCCAGGTTTTCCTGGAGTAGTCGTCAATGAATAGAACAAAGTATTTGAAGCCACTCACTGACTCCATGCTCATCGAACCACATACGTCAGAATGTATCAAGTCCAATACTCCCTTGGACTTGTGCTCACTCGGTGGAAATGGTCTCTGAGAATACTTTCCCATTGCACAACCCTTGCAAGGGCCATGCCTCTCTATTGTGAACTTAGGCAACCTTGTGACTGCTTGTCTTAAGTGCCCCAACGCACCAAAGTGTATATGCGCCATCCTCTTGTGCCACAACTCTCCCATGTATGTGGTTGTACTGACTAATGCTTTCCCTTGATGAAACTGAAGCTTGTAGACCTTCTCTTCCCGAACCCCAATCATCCTGTCTATCTTCTCACTTGACCCTATTAGCTTGACGACCACCCTTCCATTACAGAAGCTGAACTCATACCCTTTATCCTCAAGAGTAGAGACCAAGATGAGGTTCTTTTTCAACCCATGAACATATAGTACGTCAGCAAACCAAAGTGGTTTACTCGACTCCCTATGAAACGAAACTGTACCAACCCCTTGCGCTTTGTAGTGCATGTCATCTCTGAGCTCTACAACCAGATTCACGCCTCCCTCTTGTAGCCTAGTGAAAAACTCCTTGCGCCCTGCCATATGAAAAGATTCTATGTTGTCCACAAACCACATGTCTAAGACTATTGTGCTAGACATACAAGCTATGAAGCAAAAATCCTCCTCGAAGCTTTTGGAAAAATCATCCACTACTGTTGAAGTTTCCATCTGCGGTTGGTTCTTCTTCTTATTCTCTGGACACTGTGAGGAAAAGTGTTCCATCTTGTGAGATTGGAAACATTTGACTTTTGAAAATTAAATGTTCTTCTTTCCACCCTTCTTTTTCTTATGCTTGCCCTTGCCTTTGCTCGCAAGAGCCAAGCCTTCTTCATCCACAATCTATGGTAAAGATGAAGATTCGCTATACTGACCAAGTCTGATCTCCACCTGCACAAAATCATCCCATAATCTCTACCAATCAGGGAGTTTCTCCCGAGCTACAATTCCATGCACGAACGCATCCCGTGACTTCGAAAAGCCATTCAGTGCCACATGTACCAACTCAGACTCTTCAGTTTTCTCACCTACTATGCCTAACTCATCCCTGGTTTATGTAAGTCGAGTAAGGTAGTGAACCACACCTTCCCCTTTATACATCTTGGTACTTCTTAGTCTTTCCCTTAGGCAACCCACATCTCCTTAGTGGACGTTTTCCTTGTGAGGTGAGGGATTATGTGATCCTTTACCCCATCAAGGAGTATGCTTTTGGCTTTAGCCTCACCCTTCTTCCAGGTCACCAATGCAGTTGCATTTGTGGGAGCTGCAACCTTATCATCAACATGGTCAAGGACATCATTGACATCCAAAACCATAGTGACCAACCTTCTAGGGGACAAAGTTTTGAGCACCCTGAAGCCTATCCTCCATTCTCAAGGTCATGGCCATTTCTGATAATGATTTTGTGTTGCAATATACCCTTCCGTTTTATAGATCGGAACTCCACTAATGCAGATCTATGTTTTCCTTTGTAGATCTACACTTCTATGTTGTAGATTTGAACTTTTGTGCTACAGGTTTGAACATCTACGTTGCAAATCTGAACTTATCTACTGCAGATATGAACTTTTGTGTTACAGATATGGACTTATCTGTTGCAGATATGAATTTTTGTGTTGCAGATCTGAACTTATCTATTGCAAATATGAGCTTTTGTGTTACGTATCTGAACTTATGTGTTGCAGATTTGAAATTAATGTTGTTTATTCAACAGTGCTGCTCTGATACCATGTGAATTTTCTTCAAACCCAGTTCACTAAATCAATTAATTTTTCTGTTCACTAATTCTGCCAGGTTTTTTTCACAAATAAATAATACACAACAGAAAATAATAACTAGGAACTTAACAAAAAAGATAACAACAATCACATCACATGTACACAAGTAATTTTTGGACAATTCGTCCCTGGAAAAACCTCTGAGGGAAAATCAATGCAACATATTTGGATTTTATTATTATTGAGCAAGAAAATATAGAGATCTCTTACAATAAAATCATTCCAGCCAAATACAAAACCTCATCAACAAATGTATGGTCCCCTTCTGCAAATCCTCCTGATGAGATCTATAGGAAAAGACCTCTGCAATGCTGAAAATGTGTGCCAATCTCAGTGTAGAAGCCTCCTCTGTCTCCCTGCAAACTCTCTCTCCAAACCCTCAAGCAATTCTCATCTCTCCCTCTTCAGAAAATTGTCTCTCTCTTGTGCATAATGCACTCCTCTCCAATTTGATCTCCTTTTTACTCAATGAGCAAGTGAGAAACCCTGTCTCCAAAAGGATGGAGGGCCAAGATTGATCCTCATACACCTTATGATATCAATGGTCAAGATTAAAAGACCACAACTTAAATTATTTCTCACTTTAACTTTATAAAAAGTACTCCTTAAATCAACATTAAAATATAACCCATTTAATGTACTTTTTCCTAAGTACAATTTTAAGAAAAATATCAACCCGCCAACTTGGATAAGTTTCATTGTCGTCCTCCATGCTAGGATGCCATGCATAGTGAAGACCTTCCTTGCTATCCAATCTCAACATTCTTTATCCTTTCTAATAATTTCCTTTCACTCTCATGCATGGCCATGCAGATCAAATATCATTAGAAATATGTTTTAGGTATGGAAATATCATCAATAAATGTTTATGGATAATAACTGATCCAAAATGGATCCAAATCAAACATGAATGGCATATGATTCAAGTTAAACAAAATAATTAGCAAAAGAAGAGGCTATGGAAGTTGTTGAAGAGGCTATGGAAGAAGAGTTAGTGATATCACTACAGAGGAAGAGGTTGTTGAAGAGTAGTTCAAAGTGACAGAAGTGGATGAAGTAGGACGCTGCAATTGTTAGTGTGATGGCCACATGTTGATCTAGTTAGCTACCCACTCGCCACAAGGATCCTTGAGTTGCCAATATAAGAGCCAAATAATTAACAAAATAAAAATAAAGACAAGAACCCATAAGGGAATCTTGTCAGCGAAGAGACAGAGGGGAAAGACAACATTGTAGAAGGGGAAAATGAAACAGCAAGGACACCCGACCTTCCAGCTACTCTAGCAGATCCTAGTGTTGCATATATCCTCTTGCACAATAAACTAAAATGAGGTTCCTTGGCTGAGATTCGAAAGACATTTATTTTGTTCATGTAAGGGAATTTCTAAAGACCAAGAGAAAGCCAAAATACTTTGTAAAGACCTCTTTAAATTGTTGATTTATAAAGATTGAGCATCGCCATTCCAAGCTAGTTTTCCCAAGTTGGGTTTCCAGGGTAAATCGTTGTCTATTGTGGTTGTATTCTTGTGTATAGTTTCAATTCTGCATGTTTAATAATTTTTGTGGGTTTTCTCTCTGAATGCTAGCTGTAGTGCCATTGCACATTCTCTGCTCTAATGACATTAATTGGCAACAAATGACCAAATCGTTGCTCTATTAACTAATAATCTGCTGAAGAAATTAAATGCATTGGGTAGAAAGATTGAGGTTTCTATTTGAATGTTTGAGTAGTAGATTCGTGTGCCAAAATTGTGCTATTGCCTTGTTTGTGTTTCGGTAGCATTCAGTAGATGGTTCTTGTGTTTGGGACAACGACTTTCACTCCCATTTTTTCCCCGTCAAGCAGTGGGACGCTGCTATATACATTCACACGCACCAAATCTGTTTTTATACTCACATCAACTCATTTTTTTAAACATAGACAACAAATCCATTTTTTCATGCAGCCATATTGGGATTTGTTTTTATATTGGTTGGAAGCATTCCCAACGATTCTCTTCAACTTGAGACATTGGCTAACTTATTCACAAGTAGTGATTCCCTCTTTCATTGATTATGTTGTTGCCTTGGTATGATCAACAACCTAAGAGTGAAGAATTTTGAAGTGTATCGACAATTCAATAGCAAAGTATTTTTATTTTTTTTCTAACTTAGAGTTAGAGTGCATAGTGGAATATTTTGATGTTCAAACTGTTGATGCATGATGAAGGGGAAAATCGTGCTATTTCCTTGCTTGGGTTTTGGTAGCATTCAGTAGATGGTTCTTGTGTTTGGGATAGTGCCTTTCACTTCCATTTTGTCCCCCCCAAGCAGTGGGATGCTACTATATACATACAAATGCACTGAATCTATTTTTACACTCACAACAACTCATTTTTTTAACACAGACAACAATTCCATTTTTTCACATAGCCATATTGGGATTCGTTTTTATATTGGTTGGAAGCATTCCCAACAATTCTATTCAAATTGAGACATTGGCTACCTTATCTAGAAATAGTGATTCCCTTTTTCATTGACTCTGTTGTTGCCTTGTTATGACCAATAACCTAAAAGTGAATAATTTTGAAGTGTATCAACAATTATGTAGCAAAGTTTTTTATTCCAACTCAGAGTTGGAGCGCATAGTAGAATATTTTGTTTTCGAAGTGCTGATTTCAATTATGCAACATGGTGTTTAATTTCCCTTAGAGATGGAATTCATAGTGGTTGTAGCAGAACATACACTTAGGGGTTTCAAACAATGTTTCAATACCTGTATTTAATATGGTGGAGCATATTCCAATCTAATAGTAATTGTAGAAGATAGAGTAATTTTCCTCTACATTAAGGATTTGTATTGGTGAATTGTGTGGAATCTTAGTCCCTTAGTTATAGATCAATAAAAATCATTATCATAAATAATGATAAGTTGTGGGGATAATTCTACAGAAGGATAAGATGGTAAGGATAATAATAATCATATGTAGATGATAACAAATATGAGTTAGGTTGTCTATTTTAAAGGGGTCTAGATGTATTATTTTAAAATCAGAATAGATATGAGGATGCAATGGAGGTTGTAATGGTAAAGGAAGAGCGTGGATGGTGTTGGTAATCATTGGTAAAGAGGGTTTATTTTTGTAATATTTAGAAATAAGAATTGAGTTTAATCTAAGATAGGATTTGATTTCTAAGTTGTGTTTCCTTCTCATGTTGTTAAATTTGGTTGACTCTTAAAAGCTAGTTGTGTGGTTGGGGTAGTTGTTTATTGTTGTAGTTTATCACATGCAGGAAAAACTGAGGTATGGTTTTATTATAGTTATTGTGTCGTATTGGTATCATAGCAACAAGTATAGTTCATAGAGAAGTTTCCTTCAATTTGGGAAGAATAGGAAGGTTTATTGAAGGAGCTAGAAAATGAGGATTATGAGCTTGGTAGAAGGTTGGAATTTTTAGAGGGGAGATTGAGGATTGAAGGGTCTGATGATGACGGAGAAATTGTTTTCATCACTTTGGTTGGAATACTTGACCCTTTGGAGAGGCTTGTTGAAGTCATATCAAATCAAGGAACTTGAGTGAAGTGTGGGGAGTTGGACGTCCAAGAGGATTTGAACTTAGATGTGTTGATCAATAGGGTTTAAGAGTGTTAGCACCTTGAGATAGAGAACATTGCAGAGGATGACCCAAAACGACTAAAGTTAGAGGTGTCAAAGATTAAATTTGATGCAAATTTATAGTGGGACCATGATTAGGGGATCAAATTTTGCTCAAAAATTCAAAGTGCTCGGAATCGCTTCAAATCGAATGAGAGCGTAGGTCTCATCGTTACGAACCCAACAAAACTCATTTCATCTCAAATGGACGTCGGGAGCGAGAGATATCGCGATCTGTTTGAATCATCAAACATGAAAAAAAAAGGGACGTTGATTGTGCAGTCTGTACAGGCTAACGTGGTAGAGTCTGTACGCTGACATGGCAGAGGTTATGTGACAGTTTTTTATTGGCTTCCAGTTGGGCGAATCATGTTTTGGCACGTGGCAGTTTTTGGTTTGTGGTTGGATGCCACGTGGCCCAATCATGGGTCACCACGTGGCATCATTATATTGGTTCAAAATTATGGAGTCCGTGGGATTCGAACCCGGAACCTCCCACACCGATCAAAGCTTTTGTAAAGTCTGCCCTGCCAATGGGCCACACGTTATTCCTTGTTAGCTATATGTGTTCTAAATTATTTGAATTAATGTAATGGTTGATATGGTGGGGGGTCGGGCCAGGGCTTAGCCCCGACCCGTGGCTCTATTATGTTACATATGACCATACTATAGCAATTGCGCGGGATTTGGTGTTACACACGGAGCCCAGCCCCGGTTCCATATATGACCACCGTTGCAAAGAGTGTGGGTTTACAAATGGTTGCGCCTCCTGTCACATGACCCGTGGCATGTGACCTTACCACAGAGCGCGCGGGAATGTTCAAAATGGTTTCAACGGATAACCTATGCGCCCGACACTTGGCACGACTATATTCACTCTTGCAAATGGTTAGCCCTTTTTTTATTTGCGCTGGTCGTATGGAGGACTCATGTGCCCGAGAGCTAGGCGGTTAGGGGCTGGCGCGCCCATAACCATCCTACAGTTCGCACCGTTTACACGATTGCGTTCGGTGCCAGGTTTTCACGCTTTAAATTGCGTGTGTGCTAGGTTGAATGAACACAGGTGCGTTTTGTAGATGCAGAGACAACAATCTTGAAGAGGGGACTTCCAAGAAGCCTAACTTCTTCGTTTTTTGGCCAAACGAGGTGCCGAAAAAGCCCAGCTAGGGGTTTTTGGACGCTCTGAAGCCATTGGAGCAGTATGTTGGTCAATTTGAGCATTGTAAAGCATGTTTTTGAGCACTTCTATCAATTAATAATAATGATCCATTGGAATTTGGACCAGGAGATGTAGCCCAAGAGAGGGGTGACCTTCTTTATCATTCGTTGTGTTTATGTGCTTATGTTCATTGATTATGCTGCTATTTATTTGTGTCTTAAATGAGTAAATCCTATTAAATGATGTGTTGCAAAGTTGATCCATTTGCTTTTAACACATAAACTTTACTTGCAAATATTTTCAAGATTTCAAGTCTTCTTCATTTTTAGATCAAGTTGGTATCAGAGCACAGGTTTTTGAAGACTTGATTGTTTGCAAGTGTTTTGTTTTCTGATGCTCACAAGGTTGAAACTCACAAGAGGAGAAGGTCAACTTGTGGAGCCAAGTTCTAATCCTTCAAGGAGGAAGCATATACAATCACTGCAAGTTTAAAGGAGGCATTCACCAAGTATGGCTCATGAAGAAAGTCATGAACATGTTCCTGCAGAAGATGAAGATCTCAGAAAGGCTGTCATGGAAATGAGAGAGATGATGAAGATCTTGATGGAAAGGAATGCATTGTTGCAAGGTGAAGGCTCCAACCCTTCAAATCATAAGGGAGACAGTGGTGAAAAAACTCCAAACGAAAATGGAGGGAATGGTGCTTCTCCACCACC